>VXBB01010017.1:14135-29070 GCA_013399915.1 Illadopsis cleaveri | reverse complement strand
CGTCCCCAGGTCCCTTTCCTCCTGGGCACTGTCCAGCCACACCGTCCCCAGTCTGTAACATTGCAGGGGGTTATTGTGGCCAAAGTGCAGGACCTGACACTTGGACTTATTAAACTTCATCCTATTGCACTCTGCCCATCTGTCCAACCGTTCCAGGATGGATCTTCCTCCTGCAGGAGTGATCCCACATCCCACCCAAGAACAGACACAACCTCCTGAGGAAAGGGCTTTGTGCTGTCTCCACATGGCCCTTGTTTCCATTTTGTCCCTTGTTTCAGTGCCCCAAATATCATCTGAAGATGGGAATTCCTGTATTCCACAGCAGGAGACTTTTCCTGCATCTCCATCAAGTGGAACAGAAGGAGGCTGAAGTGGTGACAGCACCAGCTCAGCACACACTGCCCAGTAAATGAGAATAACTAGGAGCTGGTGATTAATTACTCCAGTTAGGTGACAAACAAATCCTGGCAGATTGGAGCAATCAGGACATGAAACCCAGAGAGGACTGAGGGAGATGGGATGTGCAGAATCACATCTGGATCACTGACTCCCTCTACAACTTTCCAGCCCAAATTCCTTGATTTTTATACTCAATTTATTTCTCCAAGGCTATAAACATTGATTTTTTTACTGAATGTATACACAGTGTTCAGCCCTAAGATTTTAAGCTCATTTAAACCTTCCAGGCACTACCAACAACACCAATACATTGAAATTTAAATACCATAACCAAAATGCACCAGAAGATCACGTTTAAAATAAATTTGGAATAAATTGTTTTGGCTGTTTAGTGACAGTACTGAAGCTGTTTTCATGTTAAAACCACTTTTTCAGCTCTGCACACTTTGTGGACTTCACCCTGATTTTTAAAATACTTATTACTTAAGAATAGGGTAATTAAAATTGATATTGTTTTAATTTTGAGATTTGAACTACATCTAAAAATCAGCTTCCAGTATCAAATAACACAGATTTCCACACACAAAATCCAACATACCCAGGACACCACTCTTCCATTGAAGCAGGGGAGCTTTGCATTGTCATCTGAGATCTCTTCCTTCACCACCCTGGAAAACAACAACAACAACAAAAAAACAACATCAGGAAGAAAATCAGGAATTTGAAATCACACCAGATCAGAATGGACAGTGGGTTTTTCTCAAATTGTCCGGGAAAAATGCAATTTTTTTTTTCGTTCAAATGTTGGTATCAGCAGCTGCTCTGTGTTTAAAGAATATGTGACTGTGAGAACAGAGGAAACAAATCAAAATAAAGGGCAGAACAGCAATTTTCCAGACAACCACCCCAAAGTGGGAGGCACCAAAGTAATTCCAATTATTTTCCCTTTTGGGAATTTCCCCAGAGCCTTTAAAGGTCTGACGGGGACTGAAATCCCCCCTGTGCTGTGCAGGCTGTGTCAGAAATCAAACATTTGTAGCAAAACCAGATTTCTGGCCTCAAATTCACTGCAGAACAGGGACAAATTCGGTTTTGACCATCTGAAACCCAAAATCTCATCAAACTCCATTAAAATGTGCAGCTCCACAAGCACATTTCCCTTTATTTGTGTTTTTGTCTTGTTGCCATGTGAAGAAAAACCACAATAACCACAAAGCAGCTGACTGGGTACAAAACAGTGTCATGTTTGAGGGGGGACTGGTTAGACAGCAAAAGGACAACTTTTTTTTTTGAAAAATTTTTGAAAAATTCCAAATAAATAACTCCCCTAACTAATGCCTGCATTCCCACATATTTTAAGGAAGGAGCACCTTCTTTTATTTTCTCCACATTTATTTGCATTGTTAATGGCTGGCAGGGCAATATTAGGCAATCTTCAGCCCATTTTTTTTTTTTCCCCCTATTATTGGAAAGAAAAAAAAACGTTGTAAAATATTCACTTAATTCCTAAAACATCTGTCCTCCCTTCATCCTTTGGCAGCAGGAATCAGATCATGAGATTCCATGACTGGTTTTAGTCATTCATCCTCAGACTCTGAGGAGAACAATGAAGAGCAAACTCCACTAAAAGATACTCAGGGCTTTAAAAAAAAAACAAACAAAACAACAAACACCTTTGGCAATTCAGTGGAAGCACTCAGACCTGTAATTCTGGAGCTGTAAAATCCAGGATTTCAACACTCCAGCCCCAATGGACAGACTGGAATCCAGGAATCACCTTTTTTTGTGTTCTCCTGCAAGGGGACACTCACTGAGCAGAGCTCCAGCTGCTGGAGCAGCAGAGAAAAGATGCTGCAAGAATTTAATCTGAGTGTTTGAAAGGGGCAGGAGCTGCAGGGAAATGACACTCAGGGCATCCCAGAAATCCCAGGTGAGAATTTCTGCACCCAGCAAAAAATCACAGGCAGAATTTCTGCACCCAGCAAGAACCAGAGGCAGAATTTTTGCAACCAGCAAAAACCAGAGGCAGAACTTCTGCACCCAGCAAGAACCAGAGACAGAATTTCTGCACCCCCCAAATACCAGAGGCAGAATTTCTGCACCCAGCAAGAACTGTACACAAAGTTTCTGCACCCCTCAAGAACCAAAGGCAGAATTTCTCCACTCAGCGAGAATCAGAGGCAGAATTTCTGCACCCAGCAAAAATTGTACACACAATTTCTGCACCCAGCAAAATCCACAGGCAGAACTTCTCCACCCAGCAAGAACCAAAGGCAGAACTTCTGCACCCATCAAGAATTTTACACAGAATTTCTGCATCCAGCAAGAACCAAGGCAGTATTTCTGCACCCACCAAGAACCATAGGTAGAATTTCTGCACCCAGCAAGAACCAAAGGCAGAATTTCTGCATCCCCAAGAACCAGAGACAGAATTTCTGCATCCCCAAGAACCAAAGGCAGAACTTCTGCATCCAGCAGGAACCAGAGACAGAATTTCTGCATCCAGCAGGAACCAGGGACAGAATTTCTGGACTCAGCAAGAACCAAAGGCAGAATTTCTGCAGCCAGTAAGAACCAAAGGCAGAATTTCTGCACCCCCAAGAACCAAAGGCAGAATTTCTGCACCCAGCAAGAACCAGAGACAGAATTTCTGCACCCCCAAGAACCAGAGACAGAATTTCTGCACCCCCAAGAACCAGAGACAGAATTTCTGCACCCCCAAGAACCAGAGACAGAATTTCTGCACCCCCAAGAACCAGAGACAGAATTTCTGCACCCCCAAGAACCAGAGACAGAATTTCTGCACCCCCAAGAACCAGAGACAGAATTTCTGCACCCCCAAGAACCAGAGACAGAATTTCTGCACCCCCAAGAACCAGAGACAGAATTTCTGCACCCCCAAGAACCAGAGACAGAATTTCTGCACCCCCAAGAACCAGAGACAGAATTTCTGCACCCCCAAGAACCAGAGACAGAATTTCTGCACCCCCAAGAACCAGAGACAGAATTTCTGCACCCCCAAGAACCAGAGACAGAATTTCTGCACCCCCAAGAACCAGAGACAGAATTTCTGCACCCCCAAGAACCAGAGACAGAATTTCTGCACCCCCAAGAACCAGAGACAGAATTTCTGCACCCCCAAGAACCAGAGACAGAATTTCTGCACCCCCAAGAACCAGAGACAGAATTTCTGCACCCCCAAGAACCAGAGACAGAATTTCTGCACCCCCAAGAACCAAAGACAGAATTTCTGCACCCCCAAGAACCAGAGACAGAATTTCTGCACCCAGCAAGAACCAGAGACAGAATTTCTGCACCCCCAAGAACCAAAGTCAGAATTTCTGCATGCCCAAGAACCAAAGACAGAATTTCTGCACCCCCAAGAACCAGAGGCAGAATTTCTGCACCCCCAAGAACCAGAGGCAGAATTTCTGCATCCAGCTTTAGGATTCAGACAAACTCCAGCTCTCCAAACCTGCACTGAAGGTGAGGTTGTGTGCAGGGAAAGGCTGGGGGGGCTGCCTGACCCTGAGCTCTGCACTGACCCGTTCAGCCTCCCTGGACTCCCCAGCACAAACCCAACCTCTGCTGCAGCTGAAGGGAACAACTCCCAGATCTGTTGCAACTTGAAACTACTAAATATAGCCTCGAGCTGTGAGGCGAGAGAATGACAGGCTGGAATTCCCAGCTTGCTTTGGGTGCCAAGAACATCAAAGAGGGCAAATATCTCCGGTTTACAAATCTTTATTTGTAGTAAAAAAGGTTTTTCTCCTTGTTATAAATGCGTATTATCAAGCTGGCTTTTCACAAATATTAGGATGAATACTATATGTGTAATTGTGCTGCGTTATGTTTTGTTAATAAGAGTTTAGAAAAGTGATGAATGTATTTTCTGGTTGTGACATAGTGTAAATAGTAAAAAAAATAGGTTTTTTTTCCCTTCTTTGTAACATCTAAACTGACCAAGCCAGAAGATATGGGAGAAGGTCGTCACCTTGTAACCCTGCATAAAAACTACTCACTTTCTGGGGTTTTTTATCAAAACCAAAAACCTCAAGAGAAGGATTTATAAGACCCATGTTACCAGACAGAGTGAAGCCACCCACAAATAAATCTATCAAATAAGATGATTGGGGATACTTGAAACAGATAAAAACTCAAAAAGAATGTTTTAATATCTATTAAATACGTAAAACAGCAATCNAGGAAAAAAAGGTGATTTCTCCCAGAGATCTCTTCAGGACATTAGGAATATTTTGACCCAAAACAGCATGGAAGAAAAAAAAAGGTGATTTCTCCCAGAGGTCTCTTCCTGAGGTGAAGAATATTCCAACCCAGAACTGCATAACAAGGAAATAAAGGTGATTTCTCCTAGAAACCTCTTCCTGAGGTGAAGAATATTCCAATCCAAAACAGCATACCAAGGAAAAAATGGTGATTTCTCTCAGAAAACTCTTCCTGAGGTGAACACTATTCCAATGCAGGCCAGCATAACAAGAAAAAAAGGTGATTTCTCCCAGAAATCTCTTCAGGACATTAGGAATATTTCGACCCAAAACAGCATAACAAGGAAAAAAAGATGAATTCTCCCAGAGATCTCATCAGGACATTAAGAATATTTCAACCCAAAACAGCATGGAAGAAAGAAAAAAAGGTGATTTCTCCCAGAAACCTCTTCCTGAGGTGAAGAATATTGGCACTGGATGTGGTCCACTCTGGAGATAAATCACCAGAGCTCTCAAAGTGATTGTTAATGGACTCAGTGTTTGAAAATAAGATCAAAGAGCATCTGATAGCAAGGCACAGGAGAGGGGATGTTGATCCTCTTGCAGAAAAAGGGGGTTTTTATTTCCCAGCACACACAACCTCCTGTTTAACTGGGGCTGGGTCAGGGAGAGGAGAGCAAACAAACACCTGGCCACAAAGGTGGAACCCAGGGAACAAATCTGACATTTCCAGGTCACATTTCCAGGTCATTTCCATTTCTAGGTCTGCCTGCCCAGCTCCCACCTCCTTTTTTTTTTGCCCCTTGCAAAGGGAGAGCACAGCACAGCAACAATTTACAGAGATTTTTCTTCAATGTTCCCACACTTGTAGCATCTCCCTCTTTACTGCACTCCAGAAAAATCTCCATGCACAAAAACATCCTTTAATTTAGCTTTCAAATGCATCTACAGGGTGGAAGGACAACAAAAGAACAGAGGGAGCTGCTCGGCCAAAATCACATCAGAGATCATGAAAAATACCCCACTCTTTACCCCCAAACACCTGCTCTACCCAAAGCCTCCACATCCATCAATATCTGCAAAAAAAAAAAAAAAAAGGGTGCCGAAGTGGGGGGAAGGGGGGGGNNAAAAAAAAAAAAAAAGGGTGAGGAAGTGTGGGGAAGGGGAGGAGGGAAGGGCTCCACAAGCTCACATCCTCTGCTCTATTTGACTTCGAGGAGATTTAAGCACTAATTACTAAATGAAACAATCGCTGCTGGGAGCAGCCCCTCCTTCCTCTGGCTTCCTGGAATTGTGGCTGGATCCTCTGCCTTTCCTACCAGGCTGCTGTGCACAAAAAAAGGTGTTTGTGCCTTTCCCAAAGCTGGCCTTGGTCCCCCCCACACCTCACCTGTTTGTGGGGAAGGTTATCCTCGCAGCATCCTCGATTTTTGTTTTCTTCCAGAGAGGATTTTAGCCAGAAAATGAAGGATTGTTGAGGTTTAGCCTCCCTCTCATCCCCCTGCCAAGCTGCCTCAGAATATCCACTGATTCCACATTCACCTGATTGCAGGTGAACCCCACAAACCTCTAATGGCTCTGATTGACAAGCACTGAGATAATTGCCTATTAAAGACTGCATTTGGTAGTGTTGCATTCTGATTGCATCATGCATGCCTGGCAGAGGCTGCATGCTCCACAATCAGCTGGGTGAGTTTTCATTCCACTCAGACAAAAAATGAGGTTAACGAGGAAATTCTCCTTTTCCCTCCAACGCCACAGACGTGGGAAATGCAGCATTGAGACAGATTTATTCCAGGTTAATGTGTACCACGACACAAACAGAGCATCTTAATGTCCTTCAGCACCAGATTAATCCCACCTTAGCACTGGGATCATAATCAAGTCTCTTCTTAATTGTCCTTTACTGATGGGAAAAGGGGAGAGAAGCTTCATTCATTAGGAACTTGCTTGGAGATCCTTAGAGAGAAGCCAAAGGAATTAAACTCTGTGCTAAATGTAGCTTTGTTTATTCCTGTCATCTCAAAGGCAGGTAAGAGGTAATTCAGATTTTAGTTTTCATTCACAGAATCAGGTTGGTTGCAAGATAAATCCAGGGGTCATCTAAATCAAAGTTTAGGTTGCTCGGGGCTATGTCCAGTCAAATTCTGAGCATCTCCAAGGATGAATGTTCCACAACCTTTTTGGACAATTTGATTTCACTCTATGAAGCAGCAACTTTCCAAAAAAGCTGTTTCAGTTGGCAAAACCATAAGCAATCACATAATAGCAATTACTCAACTGGCATGGAAGGCTGCAGCTCTAAAAATAGTCTGGCTGAAGCTGATGAACACTTCAGGGTGAATCGTTCATGAAGAATTCAAACTTCAGGGGTTTTACAGCTGAGGCTACAGCACGGAGAGCCTTCAGCCACCTTCCCAATGCAGGGAAAGGAAGGAAAATAAAGCCACACTCTGAATTTACAGGGATGAACACTGGAATATCATGGGAAAATAACTGGAAATAAGAAGGAGGAGAGGAGAGAAATCCCTTTGATGAGCAGAGAAAACACCAGGAGCTGCGCAGGATCTGCACAGAAGCCTCAGATCTCGCCTGCACCCCGCAGAGCTGCAGGCAGGAATTGTGTGGCATCATTCCCTCTCCTCCTTCTCCAGCCTCATGCCAATCACTCCTCAACACCCCACAGAGCCACAACAGAACCAGCATTCTCCTTTTTTTTTGGGTTGTTATTCCTAAACAAGGCTGTCAATGCTCTGCCTTTCCACGCAGGCCCCGCCGTGCGCCGGCTCCCACATAAACCTGTCAAAAACGGCAGTGAACACACTGCCCACGATTGTGACAGAAATGACACACCCAGATATGTGTAGGTGACACAACTGAGGAGCAAAAAACCCTCTTCAAACAAAGATGCGCAGCTTCGATGCAAACAAGCTCCTTCTTAGAGTTTCTAGAGAAATTGTAGCAAGGAACTGCGTGCAGTCAGCGCTGGGGAAGTCACCTCTCCTCCTCACACAGGTGACAAACACATCAAAACCCCACTTTTTATTCACTGATGGAATGGCTGCTGCTCTGCCTCATGTTCTTCTTAACCCTTTTAAAAACCTAACCCCTCACTCTCAGTGATTCCTCTTGCAATGAACAGTTAATTAATTAATCCATGTATTTAACCCCCCAGTTATCCTCTGCCACATCTGATCCTCAGCACCACACCAAACACTTGTGCCCACAGGATTGCCTCTGCCCTGGTTTTTCCACTCCACCTTCATTCCTGCAGGCACATCTAGCACTTTGTCATGCCAGGGATAATCCATCATCTTTCAGGAGAACTGCAGGATCTTGGAGAGGTTTTGGCACTTTGGTCCTGGCACCAGATACTGAGCTAAGCTCAAGCATATGAATGTTGCAAGAATTATTGCGTTCCCTGGGAGAGAATCAGCCCAAACCTGCGCTGATTTCAAGCATCAAACTTCCCTTTTTGTGGCTATTCAAGGACAACTCAGTTTGTTTGGGCTCTGCTCTGGCACCAAGGTGCTGTCTGAGCTGGAGGAGCTCAGCTGGCACACTGCACTGAGAGAAAAATTACAGAACCTCCGCGCTAAAAGTTCCTTGGAATGTTTAAGAGACATTTGGAGCAGCAGAAAGCACCTCCTTACTTGGTGAGGGAAGCCAGGAGTTCTGCTTAGGAGCAGGAATCCAAAAGGAATGATGAGAGTGAGTTGGGAGGGAGGCAGAGATTCCTTGTGTGACCCTGAAAAGGGAATTTTGATGTGCAGAGATCCCATTTTGCCCTCTACATCACACCCCAGGCGCTCTGCAAGGCCCTGTCAGCCCTCAGCACTGCCACAGTGACTCCTTCCAAAAAGTTCCACGTGTTTTCAACCAACTGGTGCTTGGGCTGCCAGCCCAGCTCTGCCTCATCCTTCCATTCCAGTCCAAGGCAGAAATTTCTGCCCCATTCCCTCCAAAGGGGCTCCAAACACGCTGCACTTTGCAGGAACAGCTTCCAATGAAGGATTTTAAAATATTTATGATTGGATGTCCAAGAGCTGTGGCATGCAGGGAATACGATTTGCTTCTCTGCTCCTTAATGAACAATCGCTGTGCTCAAGGTGTGAAAAATCTCACTAAAATACAGATTTTTGTGGCATTTAAATGGAGATCTATAGAAATGAGTCTGATTGGAGCACTGCTAGACACAACTGTGGTGTTACATCCCACCCCCTGCCCAGCTAACCTAGAAAAAAAAATTACTCTTAATTATGTGCAGAGAAGGCAAGGAAATGGGTGATTTTTAGAGTCCTAAGACCTTACAATTTCTTTTCCTCAATTCTTTTCCTCGATTTCTTTTCCTCAATTTCCTCTAGAAAGGGTTTGGGCAAAACAAGCAAAGCATTTTAGCCACACTGAGAGTCCCCTGTCTTTTTTCTTAGCTCCCTTTTTCCTCGGCTCCCTGTATTATTTAGTAAATTATTTATGTGCCTATATTTCAATCTCACAGGTGTTAATGAATCTCTTCCTGCAGCTGTCCCAAGGGCCAAACACATCTCAGGAAGTCACATTACAAAGGGACAGGTCAGCATAATCCTGACCTGAACCCAGATTTCCAATGCCTGGGTTACAAAACAATAAATATTAACAAGCCCCCCATAAAATTAAGCAGTTCTTGGAAACATCTTAGGGGGAAAAAAAAAAAAAAAACACCAAAAAAACCAAAAAAAACCACTGTAAAAGCAGCGAGCTGACTTGTGGAATGGCCATTTCAAACAGCTGGCGGGGATCTGGCTTTCCCCAGGGTGCAATTATCCTAAAAAACCTGAAAATAGCTCTCAGGGCTGGGATGCAGCAGGGTGGGAATCCAAGGCTCTGCAGGTCGTGACCTCGCGGGGAGAGCTGCTCCTTGTGGGCTCAGAGCCCCAAGAAAACACAAAAAATCATCCAAGGCCACTTTCCCCAAGGCAGTTTGGGAGCTGGGAATCAAAAAGGAAAGTTCAGGATGGTTTTTAGAGGCATTGAGAGGCAGCAGGAGATGCTGCACAACTTCTGAGCGTGTTGGTTATTCCACCCACCAAATATTCCCAATAAAATCTCTTATTTCTGTGCAAGGATTTTGGCAACAGAGCCTCCCTCAGCACAGACATTAACAGGACATCTTTTAGATGTGCTTCCAGTCCTTGTGAAGTTATTTGGGAAGCACTAAGAGCTCCATGAATTCCCAAGATGTCAAGGGAATAACTTTAATTTACCAACCCCTAGCCAGTGTGGATACCTCAGCCTGAGCTTGGAATTCAATATCCAAACGTTTCAAGGTGCTAAACCCAAACTTGGTTTTATTTTTAACTAATTATGTTCTCATCTAAAAAGACACTCTCTGACTATAAATGCTCAGGGTGGCAAAAAGCCCACGGAAACAGCCAAGTACTCATTTGAGAAAATGAGTGTTTGTATTAATTTTGCAAAAATTTACTGTCCACCTTCACATCAGCCATGGTAAGGAGACAGGTGCTAATCCTGCTGATGGAAAAGGAAGGAAGAGAAGAGGATTTTCCTGTAAAATTGTGAAGGAAAGGTTCAAGGTCAAACTGGAAATGATGACTATGGCTGGAGCTGTCCTTCAGCAATCAGCTCCAGAACAATAAACTCCAGGAATGAGTCAAAGAATATAAAATATTCCATCAATTCAACTCTCCCAGTATGGAATGAAGCATCTTTCTGGGGAGGTGAAAATCACTCACTGAGGGCCAGCAGAAGGGGCTGCCTTTAAAAAAATCTCCTCACTCTTCACTTTTTGACCAGAATGACTTTCTGTCCTCATAAGGAAAGCAAGAAAGAACCACGTTCAGCCTTAAAAAATGAAGTATTTTTTCCAATCAACTCAAAGTGAGTTTATTTCTACCACTGAGCCTGGCAGACCTTTCATTCCAACTGTTCAATTCCTCATTCCAACTGTTCAGCTCCTTTTCAATAAAGGTGTCACAAAGCCACGACAAACAAGACAAACCAAGAAATGTTAAACACACTCGAGATTGGGCAAGATAAAATCAGTTCTTGCTCCTCTGTCCGAGGCTCCTTTTGTGCTCTCTTGAAAGCACCTCATTAGAATAATAAAGCCGGGTCAAAAACCAGCCACAAGTGTTAATCAATACCTCAGAGGAATATTATTTACAGAATTATTCTTTACAATTTAAAGTAATTGCTGACAAAGAGATGAACACCAGGAATAACCACATTATTCACCAGTGCTCCCGATACTTGGGAGAGAAAAGAAGCTGTTCATAAATTTATTTAGTATGGTCTCCATGCAGGAAACCTCCAACACTTACAGATAATCTCTCTTTCTTTCTCCCCCCCACCCCCGAGGTTATTTGTCTAGACACATTTTAATTAAATGGCATAATTCTGGTCACTGATGTGGTGAAAATGATTTAGTTGAGTTTAAAAAGGTTCCTTCCAGAAGGCCAGGACAAGGCAGGAGTGTGGGGCAGGGGGTGTGACAGCGCCTGCTGCCTCCAGCCCTGCACAAAACACGGGCACAGAGGTGGAGCCAAACACCTTCCAAGGTACCAGAATTACACAGAACACCCCAAAAATTCCGTCATTTTCTGCAAATGATCCTTCATCGTGTGCAAAGGGATGAGGAGGGGATCAAACCTCTTTCTTTTCCACCAGGTTTTACTTTTAAGCCCATTATTTGCTGTTCCATCATCTTCCCATTCAACAAAAAACCCCAAACCCCTCCATTTTTCTGCCCTTATGTTGTTTTCTTTTTATTTATGAATTCTCCAGAGTAAGGACTGTGTTCTTACTAGGAGCTTATAAATCATGACACCCACCTCCACTGAGCAAACCTGTTGTATTTTGTGGGGAGAACTGGGACCCCCCAAACCAGCAAAAATCCACCTCAACACCTTCATTAAATCATTAATTACTCTGGGAAATGCCATTCCAGTGGCAGGGCAATCCAAATTTGCTTTTTGCTAAAATCCAGGAGTGAAAAGATGGGGGAAAAGCAGAAGCTGGATATCAAAGCTTTCCATGCATAAATAGGATGGAGATGGAAATCTTTTCTCTTGATGCTGGAAGAGCTGAAGGCTAAAAGAGATCCAAGCATCCTTCCCTTAAACACAGACATTCTCCACGTCCCCTTTCCCTGCTCAGTTCTGTACAAGCTTAGGAAGTGCAACCCAGAATTCCCAAAATTTCAAAGGCAGCCCAGCAAGCTCAGAACAGGAACCCTGATCACGTTCCAGCTGTTCCACACACGGCCAGAGCAGTTTTTTTGTGGCCAAAACCCTCTGGAATGCAGCTCACAACGTAAAGTTGTGGCGTCTGCCCCTTGGAAATTTGGTTTTTCCACAAGGAACCACAGCTCCTCCAACACTCCCTGGGACAGGAACGCTGCAGGACACTCCTTGCATCATGAAAAACTGGGTTCAGACCTCTTGCCTTCAGACCAGCTAATAAATTCCACCCACACTGCAACTTCAAGGTGTAACTGGACCTACAAGTTTGTTGAGGCATTAAAAGAGAGATTCCCAGCTTGTCACAAAACCCCAAGTCAGATATAAATGAAGGAACAGGGAGTCTTTGGAGCCGTGTCCCTCGTGGATTGTGGCAATCTCTGGGAATCTCTCTTCAAAGATTTGCACCACAGCGAGTGTAAAATCTGTGTTTTCACCCTGGGAAAGGTTTGCCAGTAGAGAAATTAAACTCTTGAAATTAAGTCCTTGGTTAGAAATGCAATCCCCCAGCCCCACGGTGATGTTCAGGCATGGATTTGTTATTCCACGTTAAACTACAACCCATTTTCAAACAATATTTACTATTTCACTTAGAAAACCAGCAGTTGGAGCACAGATTGCAGGGCTGATGGATTTTAGTGTCCATATAAACGTGGACAAGCCAACCTCCCTCAGTTCAGGAGTGGCCCCTTCAGTGTAAGGGAAAAGCAGAGATTATTATTTCATTATTATTGTGCTCCTGAACAACTGTGAACACAAAGAAAACTGCAGTGCTCAGGGACTCACTTGGATCTGACACAGATCTTTGAGTGCTTTATTTTATTTTTATTTTATTTTTTTTGTCCAAACTCTTCTTGTTCAGTGCATCCTTGCAAGATCTAGAAGGAATTCTGTATTCCAGCTTTTCTCACCAATTCCTCGTCCCTCATCCAAAAGGACACATTTGTCAACAGAGAAATAAAAGGAAAGGGAAATAAAAATTATATAGGTCTAAAAGCCTTTCTTAAAGGGAAATAAAAATTATATAGTTCTAAAACCACAAATCCTTCAGCTGAGAGTTTCAAAACTGCCATGAAAGCAGCAAGAAATGGTGCTCCTCCAAATATTCCTCATGGAAACGTCATCCAGGAGCTGGAAAAATCCACAGGGAGCTTGTTCTGGGAGGGGCCCCGTGGAAATCTTCACCTGCCCAGCTCTGCCTGTTCGGTTTCCCACCTCCCACTCTTATTTTAAAAGTCATTTCAGCAACCTGAGAGAAGCAGCTCAGATAAAAGGGGCTGGGATTTTGTGCATCACAGGGAGAGAGAACTGAACCTTTTTCCATATGCAAAAGGGAGAGCAAAATGCAAAATTTTCATTCCAAACCTGCACCAGCCCAGCTGCATTTGACTTCTAAATGAATATCTCATGGAATCCCACAAGAGTTGGGGTTGGAAGGGATTTGGAAACTCATCCAGTTCCCTGCCATGGGCTGGGTCTGGCCTTGGACACTTCCAGGGATCCAGGGGCAGCTTCTCTGGGAAATCCAGGAATTCCAGGGCCTGGGAAAAAAAATCCCATCCAAAAAATCCCATCTAACCCTGCCCTCTGTCACTCTGAAGCCAATCCCTCATGCCCTGTCACTATGTGCTCTCATAAAAAAAAAAATTGTAAACCTGCTATTTTGTAGCTTTAAATACAGAATCCAACCTATAAATCCAATTTAAGGAACTGTGGCCTTCAGTTTTTCCAGCCTCTTAATGTGAAAGCAAGTGGGCAACAAGGGGCCCATTTCTTATTTTTAATGAACACATTCACCTCATGAAGGCTGAGCTTGAAATTGGAAAGAAATTGTAAATTTTCCCCTGTTAGTGGAGTTGTTAAGAGTTGCAATACAGGGCTACATTTCTGTATATCAGTAAATATCTGGATATATTTCTGTGTCTCAGGCTGCATTTCTGGATTTCTGCTGCATTTCTGTGTCTCAAGCTGCATTTCTGGATTTCTGCTGCATTTCTGTGTCACACTCAGCCTGGGACACAAAAAACATTCCCCTCAAATCCTCTCAGAGAAGTAAAAGCCATTTGCCACATCAAGTTCAAAATAATGAGAAGATCCCAAACTCATTGTTTTGACAAGTGCAATAATCTGAAAAGCTGCAGTTCACTCAGAGCTGTGTTTTAGGAATCAGAGCAGGTTTTTAAGGAGTCAGAGCAGTTTTTAAGAAATCAAGAGCAGTTTTTTTAAGGAATCAAAAGGAGTTTTTCAGGAGTCAGAGCAGATTTTTAAGGAATTAGAACAATTTTTCAGGAATCAGAGCAGGTTTTTTTTAGGAATCAGAGCCATTTTTAATGGAATCAGAGCAATTTTTAAAGTAATCAGAGCCCTTTTTAAGGAATCAGAGCAGGTTTTTTTCGGAATCAGAGCAGTTGTTTAAGGAATTAGAACAATTTTTCAGGAATCAGAGCAGGTTTTTTTTAGGAATCAGAGCCATTTTTAATGGAATCAGAGCAATTTTTAAAGTAATCAGAGCCCTTTTTAAGGAATCAGAGCAGGTTTTTTTCGGAATCAGAGCAGTTGTTTAAGGAATTAGAACAATTTTTCAGGAATCAAAGCAGTTTTTTTAGGAATCAGAGCCCTTTTTAATGGAATCAGAGCCCTTTTCAAGGAATCAGAGCCCTTTTTAAGCAACCAGAGCCCTTTTTAAGGAATCACAGCAGTTTTTTAAGGAATCACAGCAGTTTTTTAAGGAATCAGAGCAGTTTTTCAGGAATCAGAGCCGTTTTTCAGGAATCAGAGCAGTTTTTCAGGAATCAGAGCAGTTTTTAAGGAATCAGAGCAGTTTTTTAAGGAATCAGAGCAGTTTTTTAAGGAATCAGAGCCATTTTTCAGGAATCAGAGCAGTTTTTAAGGAGTCAGAGCTGTTTTTCAGGCTCTGAACTGACCCAAGCCGAGCTACCACTGGGAACAGGTAAAACCCTAAAGTTGGATTTTCTTTGCTGCTTTTTCTTCCAAACACAGAGCAGAGCATCTTGAACAGCTCCAACTCATCCCTTAATCCCCAAAACCAACTTCCTAAACCCTCTTTTTTTT
>VXBB01010015.1:15956-87478 GCA_013399915.1 Illadopsis cleaveri | reverse complement strand
TGATGGACCTAGTGGCATATTTGGGGTGTTTTTGGTGCCATATTTGGAGTGGTTTTTTTCCCAGATGGACTTTATTCCACCCTTGTCCCCAGCATTGGTCTCCCAGTCTGGGGGACAAGCAAGTGCCAAGGCTCTTCTCACACCGGACACAGGAAACTCTTTGGTTTCAAACTAAACTTTCTCTGCCCAAATCCAATGCCAGTCCTTGCCTGAACTAGATTAATTGTGCTGATCACTTCACCTGGTGCTAATCAGAGCAGTGAAATGTTCCTCATTGTTAAACAGAGTGATTAATTACCAGGATTGCCAGGGAAGTCTGCCACGAGCAGCATAAATTCACAGAGCATGTTTGGAAGCATTTGCCAGTGGCAGAGCCTGAAGAGTAAAATATTGCCTCGTTATTTATCTTCCCCCATCACATGGCAAGAGCAGCAGCCACTGGAGAGGGAGCTCTGGCCTTTGTTGATTTAAATAATTGTGAAACCAGCAGTCTAACACAAGGATTTATTTTTATGGATTTGATTCAATGAGAACATGCCATGAGCTGTCCCCGAGGCCACCGTGACCTGTGGTGACTCCTGAGGCCCAGCACTGTGTGATGTGCCCTTCCAGCACACTCAGGCTCCAGCACCCCCACTCAGAGCAGCCAAGTGTGCAAAAAACTTGAAACACAAGTAAGGCTCAAAGTCCAACTCAGAGGGCAGCTACAACACAGTCCCCAGTGAGGAAAACCACTGTAAAAGCTGATGTTTGAGCCCTTTTTTTTTTGCCTTAGTTTGGGAATCAAGTAAAGAAATTACTGAGGAAATTATTTTTCCAAGTCTCTACCTAGCAGAAACATTCCCTAAAATTTGAATTTTGTTATTTCATTTGAAGTGGCAGATTTGCCTTTGCTCAGCCTTGGTTAGTTTTTGTATATACATGCACACAACGGGGTAAAATCCTTGTTTCATGAGCAGACACCCTAAGAGGAGGAGGAGGTGTCTACTGGCAGCTGTTGGAGCATCTGGTCCTTTTTAACCAACGGGTACCTTCTCATTCCATCTCTGGCTGCTGCCTCTGAACTTCTGCATAAAACCATCAAAGCAATTTTCTCATCTACACCTGGAACAGGTGTGTGAGATCTTCCACCCATGCTCCCATCCTGACTTGACCCACAGCATCCCCAGAGGTGACTTTGTCCTTCACAATCACTCAGGCCTGAGGACAGACTGACAGATAGAGAATCCCAGAATCATTTGGGTTGGAAGGGACATTAAAGATCATCCAGTGCCACTCCGTGCCATGGGCAGGGACACCTTCCACTGTCCCAGGCTGCTCCAAGCCCCTCCAGCCTGGTCTTGGACACTTCCAGGGATGGGGCAGCCACAGCTTCTCTGGGCAACCTGTGCCAGGGCTTCACCACCCTCACAGGGAAGAATTTCTTCCTAATATTCAATCTAAGCCTGCTCTTGGTCAGTTTGTAATGCCTGCTTTTCCATGGAGCCCAAAAACCTGTCACCAGCAGTGCCCACCATGGCAGTCCTTGGGCACAGCAGTGAAGCTGAGCCCCCACAGTGACAGTCTCAGAAGCACCAGGGAGTCACTCGATGGTATTTCCACAAGGACACTAAAAAACAGTGCCAGGGAAGACTAACCTTGCCTGTAAGAGCAGGCTCACAATTCCCTAAGAAAAGCTTAATTCCATCACTCTCCCTGGGGGAACAGTGTCCAGCAAACACGTTGTTTCTGAGCCTGAGTGTGCTCTGAGCAAACAGGCTCTGCCTCGTGCCCAGCTGTCTCTGCCTGCCGAGATGATGCACTGCTGCTTGCACACTTGAGGGAACACTGCTCATCCATCACCTGCCTGTCCCCACCAGAGCTGTGTCTGGCTAAAAAAAAAGCCAGCAGGCTCTGAGAGCCTTCTTGGGGGAATGACAGGTCCCACAGGCTGGGAGAAACCAGCCAAGGTTGTTTTGCTGCCTGTGTCAGGAAAATTATGGAAGGCACTGCAGTCTGAGCAGCTGGAGCCCAGCAGANTGATTACAGCCCGAGCCATAGAGGGAATCCCAGATTCTTCACAGGCTCCACAGCTGCCCAGCTGGGATGGGTCCAAGAGGGAGCAGGAACAAATGACACTGATGGCCTTGGTCACATCCCCACATCACAGGAGGATCTGGATTGTTCAAATGCAGGATGGCAGGAATCCTACTTGTGACAGAGTGAGGAGCCATTTAAATGTTGCCATGCTTCAACAGTACAATGCAAAGTTCAAGCCAGCTAAGTATTCTCCAGAACATTCATTTTTATCTCATCTCAGAAAGCTGAGGAGCAGGGACATGCCACAGAGGCAAGCACAGCAGGAGGAACATCCCCAACCAGACTTTTAATGGGAAGGCACATCCCTTCCTGCCAGCTCCTCCTGACTGTTCTTCAGAGGCTGAGCTCACCATTTGCACTACACAATTCAGGGTTGGACTCGATGATCCTCAAGGTCTTTGGTTCCATGAGGAATTTAGGCTGGGCACTTACAGTGGGGCTATGCCCTGAACAAGTGTCACAGTAAAAAGGAGGGTGGTTTCATAGATTACCAAGGAACAGTAATTCAGTTTTGTCCAAAAATCAGGATATGTTTTCAACATTTCTCATCACTAGGGATGCTGCTCCAGTTAAGCCAAGTCTGTTTCAGCAGACTGGGACACCCCTCATTCATCCCAGGATCCATCAAGTCCCATGTAAGAAGGATGAAAGCTTTCAGAGGTGGTCAGTCCCTCCCGTGGGACATGGCCTGATCTGACACAGATGGAACAAGTTTCAGATGACATTTGCATCTTTCTTTCTTTCTTTCTTTTGCTTGTGACAGCAAAAGGACTTCCTGCTCTCAAAAAGAATTTCAAGTCATTTAAATCCACCGAAGAATTGAGGATTAAGAGATAGAAGTTGTCAGCCTGGTGTTTTAAGCTCATCCTGCCTCCCCCCTCCAGAACCTCCCGTGTAGCGCCTGAAGTGCCTCCAGTGATTATGTTTGTAAGCACGGAAGACACAGCAAAAAAAAAATTGATTACACAGTGATAATGGGAATATGCTAGATGTTTAGGTGTCAAATGAAACATAATTCTGAAGAATATTTTTGCCTTTAGAATAATACATCATCTTCCCAAACCGCCACAAGCTCCCCTGTTATTAATACTCTTCTGAACGACTACAATTGAAATGATAATGCGTTTCTAAATTAATATTGCATCTTCCCATTTCGGTATCTGATGAGCTGTATCAAAACTTCATTAAATCACTCCCTGTTTTGCCAGCTCCAGCTCATCCTGGGGCCTGTGAAACACATCTGCCTCCACACCAGCCCGTGCTCCGAGCCACGCGCCGCCAACGCCAACGTGTGATCAACCGCGCTAATGGGACAAATAACAGAGATAATCAGGTGGCTCCCAGGACGTGACAAAAACATTTTAGGCTGCTAAACAAACATCAGACGTGAAATTAGGAGGTGTATCAACAAATGACTTCATGATTAGCTAAGAGTTCTCTTTGGGAAGCTCCGTGGTGTTCCCCCAACAGTTTCACGTTAGGAGCAGGAGAATGAAATTGTTCTTGTTCTTGTCGTTAGGGGTATAATCCTCCCTTTCTTTTAGGGGTACAGTACATTTAAAAACATTTCCAATATTCCAAGGCACTTATTTTTATGCTGACTCCCACTATCCCAGTCACTCCACCCTGCCCCATCACAGAGACAGCCATTCCCAGATCCCACCCAGCCATCCTGCTCAAGGCTGCTGCCATCCCAGTCCTTCTGCCACCTCTCCCGGGGGGAAATGCCAACTCTTACACCCCAGAAACAGCACCAGGACAGCCTCCCCCACAACAGCGAGTTCTGCAGCCTCTCAGAATCAGCCAGGTTGGAAAAGACTTCCAAGATCATTGAGTCCAGCCTGTGACCAAACCCCACTTTGGCGCTCCCTCAGCCCTGCCCTGATGGCTCAGATTTGAGTGGCAAATGACAACTCAGCTGTGGGGTCAAGTGAACATCCTTCATTAGGTCAGGGTTAATTAATTAGAGAGCAATTTCAAGAGTTATAGAAAACTTCAAACCCCAGCACTGCTTCAGCCAGACTCTGCTCTCCCCTTGTTTTTGTTTTTTGTTAGAAGTGACTGCAGTTAAGCTCTGTGTGCCAAGCCAGGACTATACCTGGAGTTTAAATTAAAGCAGCACCTGCCAAGAGATGCAGCTAATTCATTTAAATTCTCATTTCAAGGAAGGTATTTCATTTCAAGTTTGAAATATAATTACTTGGTCAGAGCCCAAGAGACCACACCACCTTCAAGTGAAGTGATTGTGATTTCCAGCCTCCAGTTCAGAATTCTTGTCACCCAGATAACCACGAGGCATCGGGGATGTAACCAAACAAGTCACTAATATGAACATATTAACTCTAACACTTCAAGGAAAGCATTGCAGCGTACTCAGACATGACCACCACAAAGCCTTACCTTCTATTTGCACATCTGGACATTTGGAAACTTTCCTTCATCCCAAGGACTGTCCAGCCCTGGCACAGCCACCCAGGGCAATGGCGGAGTCCCCATCCCCTGGGGGCAATTAAAAGCCATGTGGATGTGGCACATGGGAACATGGGTAAATTGTAGCCTTGGCAGTGCTGGGGGAACAGTTGGACTCGGTGGCCTTAGAGGGCTTTTCCAACTCTGTGGTTCTGCAGGATTTTGCAAACCCTTTCANATCCATGTGGATGTGGCACGTGGGAACATGGGTGAATTGTAGCCTTGGCAGTGCTGGGGGAACAGAGGGCCTCAGAGGGCTTTTCCAGCTCTGTGGTTCTGTAGGATTTTGCAAACCCTTTCAGAAAGAAATCTCAAGGCTAATTTTTCTTTTAGAGACTCTTCCCCCATGTCAGTGTTCCCCCTCTGCACCACGGTGGCACGCAGGGGAACATGCAGCCTGGCTGATCAGGGCTCGAGGCCCCAGCAGCTCCAAGCACAAAAAGCCATAAATCAATTTGTAGTAAGGACTAGAAATTGATTTTTCTAAAGTTGCTGTGTAGTGTGAGTTCAAGGGATGGGACTGAGGCTCTGCAAAAATAGATCATCGGGTAATTTGCATTAATGAGGCTTAACAGTGTTTGTCAGAGAGTGATTAAGAAACTGTGCACCAGTCCCCCAGTCCCCACCTCCAGCAGCAGCACAGACGTGTTATTGGGGTGCTCAAAGGCAGCAGAGCACCCACACAGCACCCACTTCCCCTCCAGCCTTTTAGGGGGCAGCACACAGTAATTCCAGGCTGGTGTAATTGTGCCTTTCAAAATCCCACCCAAAGAGCCACAGTCATCAGTTTTCCATCCAAAATCCCTCCTAAGGGGACATGGCCTTCGATTTCCTATTCAAAATCTCTCCCAAAGAGCCATGGCCACCACTTTCCCATGCAACAGTGCAAAGCTAAACCCATTCCTTTCAATAAACAGGCTGTGGCAACTCTTATAGTCTTGCTGGGGAATGCTGTGCTGAATATTTTCCTTTTGACAGTTTTCTTATTGCTCAGGTTCTCGGGGCTGGCAACAAACACTGCTTTTTATTTTCCGGAGTGGAATTGTGCTCTTAAAACCTGAAACACCAGAACTTGCCTTCAAAAGAAATGAGACATTTCACTTGCCCCTTATTAAGCTGCGGAACTGTGATTTTTTCCCTTTTTTAAATTGAAAGGACAAAAAGAAGAATTATTAAAATACGTGAAACCGTCGAGCGAAATGCACAATGAGGAAATCTTCAGCAATGTGTGGCTGCAGCAATGTTACATAAAGAGGTTTAATGGGCTCTGTGGGAACAACATCAGAACGTCAGCAATTCCACTGTAGTGTCTTTCAGCTCAGTTCCTCATTAAATGGGTTGCTCTGGGACTTTAACTTATTTTGGAATTTATTATGAATTGTAGCCCTACATCCTCTGGGGTTTTTTCTCTCCGTTTCGTGCACAGTCCATGACTGCAGGGTCAAGGATTGTGGTGGGTGATGAGACCTATCGGTGCAGAAGTCAGACAATATCAGAGCGTCATCTCAAGAAGTTGCAGGGTGGTTGGTTCTTTAAGCATTTTTAACTGTTATTCACATTTTGGCTCAAGCACCCCAGAGAGCTCCAACATTTTTTACGCTGAGCAATCTAATGTTTAACAAGTGATACCAGTTCATAACCACTGGATGCTCTGGAGAGTGGAGCTAAACAACTTGCAAAACAACTTGCAAAACAACTTGAAAAACAACTTGCAAAACAACTTGGAAAGATATTAAGCAGAACTGTATTTTTAAAAAACATTAATTTTTAAATGCCACAAATTAAAAGGAAAAACGCAGTACTATCAAAGTATACACATTTCTGAAATGAGAAATCTTGTTATGAAAATACCAAAATTACGCATTGAAAACAATTTTTCAAGCAAAGCAAAACAGTTTGGCCTTTAATGCAGTCCACACTTTTGAGGTCAACTTTTAGCCAAATTCAACTTGGTTTTGCTTTTGGCTGGAAAGTTAGCCTGATATTAACTGAAGACAAAGTGTATTGCTCAGCTCTGAACAGAGATTAGTAGATCCATTTTCCTCTTCTCTCCTATGAATAACAGCGACTTTACTGCTTTGGAGCACATAACATCTGCTGAGATGACAAAGTTTTCACTTGGATAAAAATCTAAATTTAATCCTCGCCCCGAGCATTTCCCTTCAGCTCCACGGATCACGTGTGGGGGAAGCAGAACCAGCAGCACCAGGCACCACCAATGACCAGCCTGTCCTGGAGCACTGACCTGTTCTGACCTGCTGCAAGTGAGCAAAGGAATTCTGATCGCAAATATTAACCACTCCAGGCCTGTCAGGAGCAGAATCAAGGACAAGGGACAGAGGAATGTGATGGAATGAACCCCCCTGGGGTTCAGCTCTCAGCAGCCCCACCGAGGCTGTGATTTGAGGACAAGTGGGTGGCAGTTTTCCCCCCGAGGTATCCAGATTATAGTTTTTACACATCCAGAATAATCTTCCCCAGCAGCAGCACGGAGCCTGGTCAGGAGGCTGCCAGGGAAAACCTGCATTTGTATGGAAATGTGCCTGGATTGAGCTGCTGCTGTGCTCTGCAGAGCCCAGCACAGTTCAGCTCTGCTCCTGCTTGTCCCAGGGCTGCTCCTCAGGCACTTCCTCACCTGCCTGCCCAGGGACACCCGTGGTTTAGAGGCAGGGGAGGAGCAGGGGACCCTGCAGCAGGGGCTGCCTCCCCTCCTTATCCATCTTTTGAGCCTCCAAAAGATTCGTGGTGAGGTTCCACGCCTGTGACACCAGAGCTGGGGCGTGGGCAGGAATTCCAATTCGAGTTCATGAGCAGCAGAACTGTAGGAATCTTAGAAGATCACAAGAATGACAATACTGACATAGAGTAAAACATTCAGAAAACATGGGCAGAGCTCGAGGGGCTCAGCCTGGAGAAAAGGAGGCTCAGGGGGGACCCTGTGGCTTTGCACAACTCCCTTACAAGAGGGGGCAGCCAGGGGGGAGTTGGGCTCTGCTGCCAGGGGACAAGGGACAGGACATGGCAAATGGCCTCAAGTTGCACCATTGGAAGTTCAAGTTGGATACTGGGGACAATTTCTTCACCAAAAGGGTTGTTAAGCCCTGGCACAGATTGCCCAGGGCAGTGGTGGAGTCCCCATCCCTTCAGGGATTTATGACATGTGGATGTGGTGCTTGGGGACGTGTGTTTGTGGTGGCCTTGGCAGTGCAGGGGGAATGGTTGGACTCAATCCTGGATGGTTTTTCCAACCAAACAACCTTTAGCAGGTCTACGTTGCGGAGAGGAGCAGCCTGAGCCAGGGCTGCTCCTCTGAGCTTTCCTGGGCAGCCAGCTGGAAGGTGCTGCTCTAGCAGCCACAAGCAGTGACCCAAAAGATGGTTCCCTGGAATCACAGATCCAGAAAAGTCACACCCTGAGCTGCAGAGCTCCCACTGGCCAGGATTGCTGCACCAGGCAGCCGAGGCCTGTGGAGCTGCACAGGCAGGCTTTGTTCAGTGATTCATTATTCTGAAGCACTGAATAATTCAGCACACAGGATTAACGGCATATGCCACTGAGACATTCCATATGGAGCACGGCTCCCTCAGGAGCTGCTCTCTCCAAAGGCAGCAGCACATCTCCCCATGCACTCAGCCTGTGCCGTGGGCAGGGCCTCCTTGGCAGTGTCACAGCCCAGACGCCCTGGGCTCTCTGGGCTCCTTTGCCATCCCAGGGTGGAGCGACAGAATCCCCATTCTAGAAACATGGGAATGCAAAGGGATGGAGGGAAAGGAGTCTCCTCTCCCACCCCTTCTCCCCAAAACACTAGAGAGACACGTCAGCCAGCAAAGCTCCAGCCTCACCACCCTGAAACTGGCCAGGACAGCACTCACAGCCTCTCACAAGACAGACAAATTACTCTCCTCATGACTTAAGTTTTCTGCAGCCTTTTTGAGAAGGTGACTTTGTTCTCTTCACTCCCTCCTACAGACAGATTTCCGCCCACAAGGCAGAAAACTTGTATGAGCAGAGGCAGCTCTGGCCACACTGTTCTCACAGCTGTCCAAAGGCAGCCGCACAGCAGTGACACACTCACGAACCACAGCCCAAAAACGTCTACGTGGGCAGCTCCTGTGAGAAGCTGAACATTGCATCAGCCTTTCCTTGTCCTGGAGGAATTTTTGCCGTCAGTGGAGAGGAAAAGGCTGTCTCCTGGAAGACAGAGACTGAGAACAACACACAGCCCATGCTCCTAGGCATGCTGAGCAGCCAGGGCTGCAGTGACCTATCAACTCAGACAGAACCAGCTCTGGCATCCTCTCATATTTCAATCAATAACTGAACAGAAGGTGATACCCAATCCAGAAGATAAAAATCTCACTAAATTAAATTAACTTGTACAGTGTAATCAACATTCATTAAGCCAATTTAGTCAAGCAATGACCTCAGCAGCTTTCAGTTAATCATATCCTTAAATGTCAGATCCACATGCAGATCTTGTATAAGTCCTTTCCAATTACATCTTATTAAAAACTTTGAATAAATGACTGTAGCTGGAGTGGTCTGTGTGCAGTAAGCACACACAGTCCCAGCTGTGAGGGTCAGTGCCACACCCCCACCTGCACAGGGTAATTACAGGTACCCATGTACCCAGCTCACAGACACACAACGAGGCTCATTTCTCCCTTTGGAATCACACAGAAGTGGTTGCAAGGATTCTCCATGACCTGCTGCCTCCATAATTTCCCATTGTCACACGCCTGCCAGCTCTCTCCAGTGGCACTTGTCACTGTGGTTGATATTGCACCATCCTGTTTCCTTCTGCATTTGCTGCCACACCACCTGTGAATCTCACCCCAAGGGCTGTGAAAACCCCTGACAGGAATAGAATTTCTATGTATGTAATTGTCTGTGTAAGAAACATGGTTTTCAGCTGCATGGAGCCCAGTGCAGCTGGGGATTCCCACTGGGTTCCCTCTGCAGGGAGCAATTCCACCCCAAAGCTCTACCGTGCCAGTGCCACAGGACACCACCACTCTCCTGCAAGGCACATGTCAGCACAGAGAGCACAAAACAGCCACTTTATTCTTCCTGACCCTTTATTTCAGGGGATTGCAGGGCCCAACAGGCTGACAGGTAAACACTGGTGCTGTATTGATGGTATCACAGCAGAGATCAGCAGCACCACAGCTGAGATGGGCTTGGCCTGACCCCGGCTGTTGGACACTGAACTCCCCTGACCCCCATCTGTACCACACCAGGAGAAACCTGGCAAAGGGCACAAGGGCCCAGGAAGGCTAAGAGAGAGAGAAAATCTGTAAAAAAGAAGAAAAATTTGTAATAACCGCAAGGGAAAGAAGAAAACCAAAACAGTGGAAATCCAGAAAGCCCAGGGGTTTTTAGGAAGATGAGCAGAAAGTCACTGATGTTACCAGCCCTTTGCACTCTCTGCTGCCCCATTGTGCCAGTCCTGGTGCCAAGTGTACCTGGCTGTGAGGCTTTAGGATTTTAGGTTTTATATTCTTCATATATTTGTAATCCTGCAATTCTTTAGGGTATAACTCTAAACTCCACACACAGTGTGAGCTGCTGCTTCCCCATTTTGGTCAGACACAACAATTCCTCTCCAGGCCTGGCAATCAAGGGCACCTCACTGCCTCAGGCCCTGAGAGATGGAAACAAAAGTGAGTTGGGGGGAGCAAACTTGGGGTAAATGACTTCATTACCTGAAGCTGTAATTGGAAGATTAACCCCCAATATGGAAATGGCCCAAACTGATAAAAGTGTGAAAACCCGTGACCCATCAGCCATTTTTGGATATAACCCCTGGGGGAGTTTTGTCTGCCCTAAATGTACCTGCAGGCCCTTGAATAAATAGAACTGCTTTTTATTCCCTTAATTTTCTCTGGCCTCTGTTTTTAGGTAGCCACAAAAGGCATCAGCTGTCCCCACAGGAGCAGAGGACAGGGCTGGCAGTGGGGACACACCCACGTGTGGGCTGGCACTGCACCAGGACACCCACAGCAGCATCAGGGCAAGGTCACACCTGCTCCTTGCACCACAGCTCACAGTTCTGGCACACCTGGCACCTTTCCTGCCTCCTGGGAAGCAGGGGCAGGGCTGTGGAAGCACCAGGGATCCAGAATGAATTGCTCTACCAGTGCCAAGCAGCCTCAGCAGATGTTCCTGGTGTCAGCAGGATGCTCCAGACCCCCATTTTTTTTTCCCTAGAATGAACACTGGGAACACATCCTTGCAGTTTCACCTTCTTACAACCTCACACATCTTCAAGAATAAATTCCCTGGCCTTGCCACTGCAGAAAAGTATCAGTAACGTTATGGCTAATTTTATTTGTGGAGCACTCCCTCAAACACAGCAAGCAGATGAAAAAGCCAAACGAGGGTAGTGGGTCAGCAGGCAAGCTGAGCTCTGTAGCAGAAATCTCTGTGCTTAATTTATCAGATTTCTCATAAAAGTCTCCCTCACGTGGGGAGTAAATCTGCTTTAATGTATCACACCTATTGCTAACTCACAGAACTGAAAATCTCATTTCATGGGCCCCAGGTTTACCCGATTACAATTCCACTGTGGAGAGTTTCTTAAAGCAATACAAGCTGATAATGAAATAGTTGCTGGTAGAGCAGCATTCCTGTACCTGACCCTGGCCCTGGGGAGGGGACAACCCCCATGGGCATGCCTGGCTGGCACTGTAGAGCCCAGGGAAGGGGCACACGGGCAGACACAGCCACCTCCTGCAGCTCAGGCTGGGGAGATTTCCACTGGCGTGCTTATCTAAAGGGAAAAAAGCATTTCCTTCAACAATAGCTCTGAATTTATGATCAAGTCGAGATGTCAAGATTGCTGAGACACCCTTTTAAGGCAGCTGTAAATTGTTTAGACAATAGGAAATGACAGCTTCTGCTCAAGCTTACAGGGGGAATCCAGGCTGGAGTGCAGATTTATGACTTTGCAGGTAGGAGACCACTGAATGCATATTCTTCACGGGGAAGTGAGCATCTCCAAAACCACACATTTGCTTGTTCTTTGTACTCATACTTCAATTTACTCTAAAAGCAGGAATTTAGATCTCTCCTGGAGCAGGAATTTAAGTTTTGTATTGCTCTTGCTTCAGGGCTGCTCAGAGGCATTGATGGCCAAGTTACTGTTGGAGAGGGACCCGTGGAATGGACACATCCATGGAATTCACAGCCCTTCCCTCATACTCACCTCTCTGCCTCCACCCACTGGCTCCCAGTGCTCTCCTTCACTGCAGCATGAAGCCCTGCACCTCTGGGCATTGGCACAAGGGCAGAAATTCCTGCCCAGAAGTTGCTCTGGATGAGAGCCCTGATTGCTCCTTGTGGGACTGAACAGGGGCTCAGGTGTATTTTATAATGTGTGGGTGTTGTCTGGAGCAGAGAAGCTTTACCCATTTGGAAAGACAGGATCTGACCTTCCAGAGGTAAATGCACCCAAACTGAGCTGAAAGAAGTGGAGCAAACAAAATCACAGGATAGTCTGGGCTTGAAGGAGCCCTTGGAGATCATCCAATCCAATCCCCTGCCAAGACACGACCACAGGAACCCAGAGCAGGTGTCCAGGTGGGGTTGGGATGTCTCTGGAAAGGGACACTCCATGTCTCCTCTGGACACCTATTCCAGTGCTCAGCCACACTCCATGGAAAGAAGTTCTTCCTCATGTTGAGAGGAAATGTTGTGTTTTCATTTATGGCCACTGCTCCTCATCCTGTCACTGGCACCACTGAAGAGTCTGGCACCATCCTCTTGGCACCCCTTGGAGATATTTGTATGGATTGATGAGATTCCCTCTCTCCAGCATCAGCTCAGCATTTCTGAAAACACAACCCTGAGTGCACTTTCTGAAATCCAACTGGGTTGTCTGAAAACCTCCCTGTGGAATGTCGGTCACAGCCCAATTTTTCAATTTCTACTCACACACAAAACCTGAAGCTTCTGGCTTGCCTGTACCCAAACTCACTTTATTTAGAGCCAGGCAACCAAAACAGAATCAAATTTATCAACCAGATCTCATCATGTGGAAAGCAGAGTGATGAAGCCTCAATTGCAATCGACTGAATTTTGAATTAAGCAATCAACTGATTAATTACTTGACTTTTGTCTAATAAAGCAAAATGTAAATTACACTGGCACAAGAGTTACATTCCATCACTGTAGCTCCTGCTTTCCTTTGCTGCTTGATATGGGAATTCACTGGAATTACAGATAAATTAAGAGATGTGTAAGTTTGTCAGAAAATGCCCAGTTATCCCAGACTGCCATTAGTTATTCTTGCCATGTTGCAAAAGAGAGAAGAGATGTTTATGTATACAGGCAAGTATTCTGCATCCCTACACAATAAATAGTAAGTGCCAGGTTATTCTGTCAGTTCTGGCATCCTCTATCAACAGTTAAGTAGATACAATCCATTGTACCTTTCAGATTGATTTCACACTGATGAATGTGAGATTGTCAGGTTGATCAGTCCTCCCAAATACATTAATCCACTCTGAGGTCATCTTGAGCTCATTTAAAATATTCTTTCTCTGTCCTGTGATACTTCTGATAAATGGCCAGAGTAGACAGAGTCTACTCTGCAGGATGTCAGGGCCAAACGTGAAGGCTGTCAAAAAATCAGCATTAAAACCTGCTCAATGTGCTGTTTTCCAAAAATCCTTTAAATGGCACAGCGTGTTTGCTGACATTAATCACGGGTGACATTCTAGGGAGGGCTGAGTGTGCATGTCAAGAGAAACTTCTCCAGATCCCAGAGACATGAATCACCTGGAAAGCAACTGTGTTTTTATCTCTAGCTGCTAAAACCCATCACTTCTGTGCCTTTTACTGCCTCACAGCCCTTCAATCCTTCACTTCCCCGCAGTGACCTGGGAGAGTGAGCACCAGCAGCACATTTCCAAGGATCCTGTATTCCCACTGCCAGGAAATGCCCCAAGAGCAGCCCCTGCCATGGCCAGCAGCTACAGCCAGAGGGGAAACACACCCCAGCAATCCCATAAGAAAAAGGAAAGGTCTAATTTTAGAAATCAGAAAAATAAATGGCTGCAGGCCTCTGTAATCTCCACATCAGCACAACAAGATGCTTAGTCAATAAAATAGTTCAGCTAAGTGATCTCAGCATGTAATTCCATACGGATTTTTTTTCAGGGGGAAATGCTATCATTTTCCATTTCAGTTTAATGAATCATGTGAATTATAGTAACATTACAAATGGTTCTCTCTGCAGCCTATTAGTTTGTTTCTGTATGGTTCTAATGGAAGACATGCTTCATTTCCACCCTAGCTTGCCCTCAAGCCATTAAGAATAAATTGTATTATCATAAGCAGTTACCTTTTAAAATGATCTTATCAAAAGAAAGTCTTTTGCATTGTTGAGGAGTGTTTATTACCATTGTAGGCAAAGTGCTGCAGGCACTTCACTCTTTTTATAAATATAAATAATTGTAGCAAAGAGACCAAGGGGCTGGAACTGCCTGGGCACCCTCCAGGCTCAGGGATGAACATCTCCAGAGCACTGGTGCTCCCATCAGCAGCAAATTGAATCCTTCACAGGTTCACAGAGTTTAAGGCCACGAGACAGTCCAATTACTTACTCTGAACTCCTGCACACCACAGGCTGCTGCAGTTCACCCACCTTCCCCTCCACTGAAAGCAGTCAGCAGTGCCCCAGTGGGGCTCCCTGAGGATCATCCTGGACTCAGACACATCAGGAGAAGTGGGACTGACCCCTTCCAGATGGTGCTCGCCCAAGTGAGGGATCACACTCGTTGTTTTCCAGACTTTTTCCTTGACGCAGCCCTGAAGCATCACAAGTTTTTTCTATTTTTACTGGCTCCTGTCACAATTTCACAGGAGGACAGACATTTTGACTATAAATAACTGCACAGCTATACATATCCATGTAGGAAAGGATACCTACCCTCACAGGGAAGAATTTCAAGCAAATCCCTGTTCAACTTTCTTAAAGAGCCCCCAGTGTCAGGCACCCTGTGCTCCCCAGCCATGACAAGCCCATGCTTCACTTGGCCCATCAGTAGAAAGGTTTTGCTTCCACTGAATAATTAAACCTCCATTCTTTGCTATTTAACACCATTTCTTCCAACCCAGCCTAGAACACACAAGAGAATTTCCCCCCTCTATAGTTTGAGGAGTTTTTTGGGTTTGTTTGGGTGTGTTTTTTGCACATTTGAAGAACATTCCAGTCAATCTTTTTTAGACTGAGCAATAGCAATATCCTTGACCTTTATATATAAATCAGCATTATGTCTCTCCCTAGGGAGGGGGTCAGAGGGCATCAGATACCTCAGTAACTTTTAATGTAAGCTAAATCTAAAAAGGAAAAGTAAAATCCCTGAGTTTTCTGAAGCCTACCAGGACACTTGGCTGGAGAATGCCAGAAAAACATCAGAATCATGGTGGTTTTCAATGCAGCATCTTTGATTTCAACAACCCAGCACAAGCCTGTAGCTCACACACAGCCTAAACACTGCCCCCAATCAGAAAATAATGGTCTGGGCAAGAATGTCAACAACAGAAGAATCACTTCTAGGTGACAATGAATGCTTTGATGGAGTGTTCCACTTCAAAACACTTCATTTTGCCCTCTGCTCTCCAGGTCACTAACTGCAGGAAGCCTCCATCTATTCAGCATCCTGGACCAAAAGTTTGTCATATGAATAAATGATACATATTCATAGTCCAGCTGCTACTTGGATGGTCAGAGCCTGACTAGATGAGCAGCACCGACAAAACCACCAGGTAGCTCAGTCACTGTGCTTCTCAGTAATAAAAATGCAAATAAAATAGGAAATAAGAATTCTTGCTACTACCATGAAAAATTAAAGTGCTGTCAATTTAATGCGGTTTTGCTTTTCCAGTAAAATAGCATCTGTTCTCCCACACTGAACAGTAATAACACCCTGCAAGGCACAAGGTCTAAAGCTTCTAATGACACGTTATAAGCCCACTTTTGCTGTGCCCACCTTGGGAACGACATTCTTTTATAAAAAGGGAAAGAGAAGAAATACATCTGGGAAAGAAATACATTAATTACAGAGCTCTCTCTCATAAGCTCTGACAGTGGATAGGGATGAAAGAATTTACAGTGTTATTTCTCTCCAAGGTGCAGAAAATCACAGAATGATCAGGGTTGGAAAAGCCCTCCAAGAGGACTGGGTCCAACCTGTGTCTGATCTCCAGCCCAGAGCACTGAGTGCCACATCTAAGTGTTCCTTGGGCACCTCCAGGTGTTCCTTGGGCACCTCCAGGGATGGGGACTCCAAATCTCCCTGGGCAGTTCCAGTGTCTGAGCACCCTTTCCATGGGGAAATTCCTGCTGATNGATACTGATGATGTATAAACGTGTCCCTGATCAGACACTAACTGTAATTATTTGCAGCTTAAAGGTTTAACAATTGTGTCAACTTGAAAGTTGTCAGAGGGAGGGAGCAGACACTGGGGTGCTGCAAATTAAACCATGCTGGCAACCACTTAAAAGTGCTCCTAATAGGTTTGGCTGTAGGAGCCTATTAACTGACAGGAGAAGTCCTGCCATGGGGAAAGGAGCTTCCTTTTATGAGCTACAGAAAATAAATTAGGTTTTTTTTCCCCTCTACCCTATGGAGGTAGAAAAAGCTCTTTGATATCCAGAAACATGAAACAATAAAATGATATAAAACCCAGACAATAATTTAATTTTGAAAATAGAACCTGTGCTGTTATTTCAGGTTTCTGGCTCCCATCAGCAAGGTGAGGAGGTGAGGTCAAATATACATGTATATATGTGTATGCATACAAAAAAATATATATATACACTCACATATCCATATATATATATAGAGAGAGATATGGATATATATAGCTATCTCTCTATATATATAGATATATAATGACACAGAGAATGCCTTCACACTGCCAGAGGGCATGGTTAGAGGGGAACAAGTTGTTCCCTGTGAGGATGGTGAGGCCCTGCCACAGGTTGCCCAGAGCAGCTGTGGCTGCCCCTGGATCCCTGGACGTGTCTAAGGCCAGGTTGGATGGGGCTTGGAGCAGCCTGGGGCCGTGGAAGGTGTCCCTGCCCATGGCAGAGGGTGGAACAGGATGGGCTTTAAGGTCCCTTCCAACCCAAATCATTCTGGGATTCTACACACACAAATATTTTGGGATATAATTTTATTTTTGGTAGTGCTGCTCAAGCTTTGCTTCCTTTAAACAATAGTTGGAGAGAGACAAGAATTCCGAGGGCACCATTCAGGCACTCACAGCCTGACTCTCCTGCCCTTCCCTGCAAGGCTCTGGGGCAGCCAAGGGTCCACTGTTCAGCCTTTGGGCTGAGGTTCTGCTGGGCCAGTGCACACCTGGGATTGCACCTGCAGCTCAGGGGAGCAGCTCCCCCTCCTTGGGCTCTTAAAGAAAAGAGTTTTCAGATTTGGGCTGTAATTTCTCTGCAGATAAAAGCCAAGATTAACTATCAGCCTTGTCCTCTGCAGAACACACTTGATCAGAGAGGCAGCTCTGCCAAGGACTGACCTGTCCCAGTCCTCACTCCCCTGGTCAAAACCAATCCAGACAATGAGATAAATTAAGTGATACTAAATAAACAAACAGCAACTGCAAGTTTGCATGCAGGCCACAATCAAGAAAAAAAAAATATTCCTGTGCTTATCTCTGCACACAGCTCGCATCCACTAATGCCAGAGGCACAAGTCTTTCCAGGACCAAACCATGATCAGTTCATAATTGCAAAAATCTCCCAAGCACCAGGCTTTTAATTGTTTCTCTAAGATTTGCCTGAGAGCTATTTTAATTCCAAGCAGCTGTCTAAAAGAACAACGAGAAAACAACTTAATATGTAGGGCTTGACTGGGATAGCTCATTATTGATTGAGTGGAGAAGAAATAATTAAGTTCCTGAAAAATACATTTTGTGACTACTTTGAGGAGAGCTTCAGAGACCACATGAAGGACTCTGGGGGGAGCTTGTGTATTTTGGCATAGCAAGAGTCTTGCACACGCCCTGCCAGAGCTGCAGAGACCTGAGGTTGGTTCTGTGGTGGTCCATGATGTCTGTGTGGACCATGGGACAGACTTGCTGCTCTTGTTTGTTATTTACCCTTTGCAGCTGTGTCCAGCCCTCCACCACCCTGGAGAGGAACCCTCCCAATAGGACAAGCCAGCCTCAGTGTCCCTCTGGCCTGTGGGGCTGGCTAGGTGTGGTCAGTGCCTCCCTGGACCAGCTCTGACTGTGAGGGCTACACGGATATCTGTTGCCCTTAGAAAAAAAATACCATTTCCCCCCCTCCCTGTAAGTTATGTAGAACCTCTCCTACTTAGAGGCACTTTTCATCAATTATCTCAACCCATCTGGCTTTGTCTCCAAGTGGCATTGATTATGAGCCTCCTGTGCCCTAGAGATAAACACACCAGCCCCATTTCCCCCCTGTGCCTTCTCCATATTGGCTCCTAACGTGATGAGACTGGTGATGATCAGCCTGCTGGGAAATCAATAAGAGCACAGACATGTCACAGCCCCAAGATTAATGGAACTGACTTGGCACAGAAAACTTCCCTGCATTCGCACAGGCAGCCCACGGTGCTTGTCAGTTCAAGTTTCCTTAACCACAGGCATGGATCCAACTTCGTGGCCATCCCCAGAACTGGAGCTCACCCACTTCCACAGCTCTGGCTGAGGAGCCACCACTGAAACAACCCACGCCAGGCTCCAGCAGGAGAGAATGTAAAGACTTAAAAAAAGTACCTTTATCCCAAGCAGTCATGAGCAGAATAAAAACCAGCCTTAAAAAAAGCCCCAAACCCTGTCGTCACAGATTGGTTCTGGCAGGTTAGCAGCTGCGTTTTGTTAATGATAATCATTCTGGGGAAGGCCAATTAACTTTTCTATTAATCCATCAAATCAGCCCCTCATCTCGCTTTGGTTTTACATTTCCTATGGCTCAGAATCGCCCCTCTCCAGTGTGACTGCTGCAAATCCCACGCAGGAGTGACTGCTGGATCACCTTTTCCGCACCCCTCAGTTGGCACAGCCCTGGCACAGGGGGTCTCCCACTGCAGAAATCCCTCTGCAACATGTAATGGGAATGTGGGGATGGACTTCCCCATGGTACTGGTGGGTGAACCCATGAACAAGTGTTGCAGAGATCAAGAAAAGAAGCAGGAAGGTAGAGACAGGAGGGTACTACAAATCTTTCGACTTATAGAATCTATAATATGCTCCCAAGAGGTAGATAATTTAAAGAGCTTTGATGAGCTATTAGCAGTAAGTAATAGCTGCCATTAACTCCAGCAGAGCAAGGTCATGCAAGCTCCCAGGATCTGTTCTGCTCAGGGTTTTCAGCTCAGCATTTTCTCTCCAGATGCCATGAAGCAGTGCAGGCTGAGATTGCATTCCAGCCAAGTCAAACCCGCCACACATCAATTCCCCAGAGCTGGATCCCTCACCCACAGCTCAGGAAAGGACCTCTGGAGACATTTCAGGACAAACAGCTCATTGCAGGCAGAGCTTCACTCTTAATGCCATCAATTACAAAGCCCAGGAATTAAGTAATTTAATTTTCGACCTGGATCTATATGGCTGAGCACCAAAGGATACAAAGCTGTCCCATTGTTTGCAAACTAACAGCAGCTCTAAGAGCCAGCCTGGATCCTGGAACAGAGGGACTGAGAGGGAAATGAAAGAGCATGTGTGTAAAATATAGATAAGAAAGCAAATCCCAGCTGTCGTCCCTATCAGCCCTTCCTATTTCTCTGGCAAGAACATGTAATTTTGTGCCGTAATAGCAAAGGTTGGAGTGACTGCTGTCACATTTGAATGATACTGCTATAGCTCCCCTCTCTATATGTATCTGAAATGGGAATCTTGGAATCTGGTCTCTGGGTACTGGTGGTTTTTTCCAACTCTTGTCTCGGTCCCTCCTTTTCTATATAAAATGCCCTGTTCAGAAGCACAGATCAGAGATAAACAACAATATGTGCCTTGCATGTTCAGAGACTTTCTGAAACATCCTACCATTTCTCCTTTCATGGAGCTGTAATTTGTGCCCCCACAAACCTACAAAGAGCCAGATTTACCCATGCCCAAAGCAAATCCCTTTTGAAACAAAGTTCCCTCTGCCCAGCACTGAAATGAATGTTTAATTCCTGCCTTGAGGACAGGACCAAAGAATAAGCTCTCTTAGAACAAAGGGAACAGCCCAATTTTAGTACATCAATGGAAGAAGCACAAATGACTTCAAGAAGCAGCTCCAGGTGTAAATGGGTGGGTGAGTGGGAGTAGGAACATTTAGGGAGGCACCGGATCTGGGGACGCTGCCTAAAACATGAGCTGAGAGCCAGCACCTCACGTATTCAGGCTGTCACAGCTCCAGCCCACAAGTTTCCTCTCAAAACTTTGAGAAGAATCTGTTCAACACTTCCATGTTGCAGCCTCAAAACACACACTTCGTTCCCATTCAGCTCAAGAATTTTACTTCTCTGATGGTTAAGTGTTAGCACTATACATAGAATGGATTACACGTGGCCAAATTCACGTGAACAAGAAACACGAGTTTCTGGATAATCAACAATTTTGCAATGCAGCTGTAAGCAAGAGTTGAATTAATCTTATATTTCAAACCTTAAATTTTTACTTAATGTGTACCTAAGGACTGAGCTTAAGTTCTGCATATGCACACTTGTCAGGTTTTATACTAAATTAATGTGGTAAATAGCTGTAGAAAAAAAGATTAGGTGAAATAAATTCAGAGAGTCGTGAAATTAGAGGTGCTTGGTTTTTACCTCCCCAGAATTATGGAATAAAATATCAGCTTCCCATTCCAACATTCCAAGCCCCTGGAGCAGACTTTAGAATTCAGATCCACTTCCCTTGTTCTGCAGGGAGAAACATTACAGTGACTTTTTTTTCGGGTTTTTTTTTTTAATGCACTGATATTTCATTAAGAGTGGACCCAAGGCACAGGCCCCTCTCACCTGCCCTGGCAGCTCTGCCTCCTCTCTGCACGCTCCATTTCCCACCTGAAAAACACCTCCCAGCCCCCCTCCTCAAGCGCTGCCACTTCTGACTGATAGCACAAAATTGAACTGCACTAAGCACACATCCGAAAATCTGATAAATATTGTTTGGAAATATAATTGAGGTTTAACTGGAGCATGAATTTTTCACTTTGAAGCAGAGATTTCTGCACTTATTTATGAGGAAGATTTAGTGTTGCAAATAGCGATGACAGCTGAGATAAATGTTAACCCAAGTTATGCTTTTCCTCATAACCTGCAGAGCCTCTCTCGGCAGTGCTGCGTGTCACCAGGACACACATCACCGGGCAGAGCTGCAGAAACCCCCAGACACTCCCAGCCCTGCTCCTTCCAGCCTCAGCACCGGCTGCCAAAGAGATCAGAAGCATCCAAAACATTTGGGGTGCAAAATCCTGCGGAAGGTTTGAGCTAAACATCGAGACCGAGCCTTGGCTTACCCTTGGATCAGGTTTTGTGTCAACACAGCTCTTGACACATCGGTTGATGGCTTGGTCATGAATATTTAAGAGCAAAGTGCTCCCCAAAGTTGTTTTACAACACCAGAACTCATCTCCCACGGCAGTTATTTCGCTTTCAGTCCCCACAGAGGAATCTGTACCAATTTGTAGCCAATAGCTTGGCCATTACAAGGCACTTGGAGATAACAGGAAGGGGCTATCAGGTTTTAATCTAAAGCTCTGTGTTTTAATATCCTAGGAAATCTCTTACCCCGGCGCTGAGAACTGCAGGAGCTGTTGTTTGTCAGAGCACTCAGCCACATCCTGCACATTGTGCAAACACCCAAAACAAACCTCACACCCCCCAAAACCTTACCACGCTGGCACGTCAAACAGAACACCTTCTGATAGAAGGTGCAAAAGCTAATTCCATTTTAATATTATCAGAGTAGTTGATATTAAACCATATTCCTCCACGTTCATCTGCGTTTTCGTAGGTTTATCTCTGAATTTGAATGCAGCAAGCGCTCAAACTGCCGAAACGTGCTGCTCTAATCAGAGCTGCACTAACAAGGAGCCACTGGTATCAAACAATGTTATATTAAATCAAGGAAGAGCATTTAAAATTCCTGCACAGCGCCGGGTCAGAGCCAGCGTTGGAGTCGAATTTAAAGCCGAGCCCTCTCGTTCCATCCTCCCATTAACACTCGTTTTCAACTGTGCAAACAAGATAGTAACAACACTCCAAACGCAGCAAACGCTAAATTCAGATCCCGGCTCCGTGCCTCATAAATTTTCATCCTGGCATCACTTCTTGTTCTTTTTACAGCATTTTAAAAATGTAGGTTAGCCTTTGCATTTTAAGCAGCCGCGATTGTATCAAATGCCTGGATTTTACAGCAGCCAAGATGTTCCCAAGTTTGATGAACTGATCTCAAGTGAGATAAATTATGTCAGTTGTCGGCTTTGTCAGTAAATCACGAGTTGACATTTTCCTGATTTGTAAAGGTATAATGTAGCAGTGGAGAGAAGTGAGCTCTTGAAAACCTGCATGGAAGGTGAGATTAATAAGCAGTTCAAAGAAAATGTCCCAATGTAATGGGCTTGGAACATCCACACTCAATTCCAGTTCATTTGCTATTTCTCAGGTTTTCTTTTTTAGGGATTCAAAAAATGCTGTATAAAACATTTCATGGAATATTCCATCAATGTGCTTCTTTGCTTTACAATAATTGACAACATTTACATATATTTCCATGTTATATTATGCCATAAATTTGCATCGATCCAGGTAAAATTGTTCAGCTTTAGACCTGCTGCTTCAATGAATTTCAGGAGCTGAATCACAGCTCCAATCTGAATTACATTGCTCCCAGAATTCCCTCTCCTGTGCAGCACTGCAGAATATATCCCTGGTTAATAACCCTGCTGGTGTCTGTGCTGTGGAGCTGTGGAGTCTGTGTGTCTGTCCTGCACCAGGGCAGCTCTGGGGAGAGATATTGCTGAGATAAAACCACCCCGTGTGGGTCCCACCTGCCCTTCTCCTCCCTCCATGCTCACCTGAAGGGAACACGGTTTGGATGACCCAGCACTGCACAAGGTGGCGACACATTTCTCTTTCAGGCAGCACTGAAGAGAGGAATTCTACCAGGTTTTATATTGAAGCTAATTTAACCCGATTTTGCCCACTTTGTATGTTCACTCTGCTTTCTGGAGTTATTTTTATTGCACTGAAGCTGTGCTTGCAGGCACAGATGGTTCCCGAAATGAACAAAAGCAAACCCCACTCAAGTCGGCCTGGGAGCAGTTATATTAAAGTGTTACAATTTGGTTAAGAAGTAATTTGGGGCTGTGTTTTGATTTACACTAACTAAAATGTACTGGTTCACCACGGAGATGCCATGAATTTATATGTGGCATTTGGCACACGTACCAACCATCTGGCCCCTGTAAAGAGCACAGGGGCATCACAGCCTCGGGGCAATGTCTGAGCTATGCTTTGATCACCATCAGGAAATTTTTTTATAGGACCAGTCCATCAGCAAATCTCATTGAGCAGAGGCTTTTGCATTGGTGGATAAAGCATAAAGTAAAAAAACACGAGTAGTAAAGCAATGGGAGGTTACACATGCTATTGCTAATATCCTCTTGAACACAGCCAAGAGGCTGATGAACCATAACTTGAATGTTTTAGACAAGATATTCTTTCCATATATGCACTTTTGGACCTCATTTAGTTGCTGCTTTTAAGGTAGAATTCTTCTGAAAGCAAAACTTCACAGTGGGGAGAAAGAGGATGGAAACAATTACATGAATAGAAGAAGTCAAAGATTAAAAGCAAGGATTTAAGGATGCTAAAGGCCAACCCCTCACAGTAATACTGCATTTAAAAAAAAAAAGAAACTGAGAAATAGTGACAGGGTATCACAGCCCCGCAGGATTATCTGGTGGAAACAAAATACATCCGAGCTTGCCAGCTGGTGCCAACAGCTCTTTACCTTCTCGTTCCCTTGTGTTATTGGTATTTGCATCACAATAGCACTGAGACCGCACAGCAGCCAGCACTGCTCAGCATCCAGCCAGCAGCAGAGACAGAATTCCTGCCCTGAAAGCCTGGGAGTTCACACTCACAAAAACAGGAAAGGTAATTAACTGTTCAGTAGAGAAACGTTTAAGTGTGTTTGGAGGGTGAAGTGGAGCCCGCAGCACCCAGCCCAGTGCTGGCACCAGGTTTGCTCTGTAGGCTCTGTGTTCTCCCCAGGCTCCTGCAGCTGGGAGTAAAGGCTGGGCTCTCTGCATCCCTGTGGAAGGCAGAGGTGCCCCCAAACCAGGCTCACAGGCAGAGATGTTGCTGCAAACTTTGGCTTTCATTTCAAAAACCCAAACTCCATTTCGTCTGTTCTATTCTGCATCCCTGGACCCCTTCACTGTTCCTGTTTGTGTCCCTGAATAAACAATCTTTGGATACTCAAACAAGAACCTGTCCCTTGGCTGTATGATCTGTGCCATNAGGAGTATCCTTAAAGGCCTTTTAATAAATACCTACTTTATTCTCTGGCTCTGTCCAGTCTCTGTTCCAGCTCAGCCTTCCCAAGACATCAGTTCCACACTCAGAGCTGCCGAGGGAGTGAGGGAGTTGGGATCCCTTTTGGATCAGCTGCTTCCAAAACAACAGGGAATGTCACTGCTCGTCTTTTGGGCTGGATTGAAGACCAAGCTGAACTCTGCTGGCTTAATTAGCTAACCATAAATAAACATCATTTACAAGACCTAAACATTTTAAAACACCCTGTTAAGCATCTGAAACATAAATGCTTTAATTATAGACTAGCTCAAGACTGAAGTAACACTGGGATAAATGCTATAGAGCAGCTGTCTATGAATATTTTACAATGAGATTGCCTTTCGTTCTCCAGGTCCACAGGGACTATGGGGTTGGAAAGAACACATTCATTCTCTAAAATGCCTGTACTCCTTTCCCTGAGGGTGCCACTGCCCCACAATCACCCCCAGCTCTGCCAGTTTGCCAAAAGCTTTGTCCTCAGTTAAGTGCCCACAGTGAGCCCAGACATTTGGGGGTTCTCTGCTGCTATGCCAAGTTTTGATCCTCTGTACCCCTACTTGCTGCCCAGCTCAGTCACTTGAAGGACTCCCTTGACTGCAGCATGCTCTGGGCCAGACCCCAAAATCCTCATGGTCATCTTTAAAATCTGCAGAAAAAGTCTGGTTTTCATTTTATCTTTAAAACCCGATTTCATTAAGAGTTGTATGAAGGGATGAACACCCTTGAAAATAAGGCCACAAATGCCCAAGGGAGACAAATTACAAAAGACAACCCACAAGTCACTGGTATAAATCATTTATCCATGTGCCCCAGCTCCAGTCCAGTATCACTCTGGTCACTAAATTTGACTCCAGCTGGGATCATTTCTGCTGAGCAAATGCAGCCCCAAGGTAGGGAAGGATCAGCAGTTTTCTGGCTTTTTTCAGCTGATTCCAAGTCTTGCATCTCAGAGCAGCCTGGATTCTCATGAGCTGTGTGCTGGTGTCTGAGCAGCTCAGGAAAGCCCAGCCAGGAGCACTCCTGCAGCTCATGTTGTACCAAAACAATATAAAAAATGTATCTTACTCCAAAGAGATGCAACACAAGAGCCATTGATGCTTCGTCCAAGTCCATCTCCTGAGCTGCAACCTGGTGCTGGATGTCAGCCTTTGATATCGAGAAAATGGCAAAAGAGACTTGCATATTCCTTCTGCTGACATTCCTATTTCATCAGGAAAATTCAAAATGTCTCTTAATTCGAGTCAGTATAATTTACTCTAAAGATAAAAGCACTCAAAGGCTTTTGTTCTAAGTATTAATATGATGGTCACAGGTCTCTAATTTACTGTAAAATATGAGCAAACAGACAAACTGAATCAGCCCCCAGAGAGCAGAAGGCAGGCAGCCAATTCCACCTCCAGACAAGGAGCGCTCCATCCCCGGGATCTGTTGAACACCTGCAATACATTGATTGCACTTAAGCAGCCACCATTAGAATGTTAATGCCATCCCTGCCTCCAAAACACAGGATTTTTCACACACAAAGCACGAGCTCTTCAGCGTTCTGGGGTTGGTGGGGGGTTTTTTTGTTGGTTTTTTTTTGCTATATGAAGTAAATGGAGCAAGTGATTTTTTTTTTTCTTTAACTACAGGCTGGAAGCTCCATTCCTGTTACACTGACAGCAATCTATTAGTTAAGGAAATCAAGTTTTTACTCACTCCAGGAGGGGAAAGAGATACTTAAGCTTTTATGTCAGTTCATTCTCTAGTAATGATAAACATTGGGAGCCTGGCTGGAATAGATCATCTCGCACTTATTGCAGCGAGTATATTAAGAATTAACAGCAGCACAGCAGTAATTAAACACCAAATGCCTGTGCCCACTCTGCTGCCAGAGCTCTTCACTGCACACCTGGGCTGGGCAGGAGCAGGGACAGAGAAGGGGAGCCCAGAAAATGCCATCAGACAGTCTGGGAACCCTTCAGCCTCCCCTAATCCTGGTGAGAAGATCACCAGCATCCCAGGGGATCAGCCTCCATGAAAAACAATGGCTGTTGCATCACTGCTTCCAGTGCTGGAATTAAATTTTAACTTTTCCATTCTGCCATTATCGTGGGGTTTTTCCTGCTGGTTTCTTTTGCCAGTTATTGCCTCAGATTCAGGCTCTGACATTCCAAACATTTATTTATGCTGCCACAAAAAATGTTAAGTGTATTCTGTTTGCATCGTGTTTTCCTTTCTCTCTCTTATTCAATGCTTCCAGATTTATTAAATACAAGTGCCCTAAAGCAAATCAGGCTTGTTATCCCTTTGGGACACCTCAGGACATATTTTGTTTATTAACCATCTTAGATCAAAGCCGTTAATTTATATCAGTGTAAATAAAATACTCAGATTACCTTAATGAGAATCTAAAACTTAATTTGATTTTGTGTAATATATCATCTGCAAACACACAAGTTCAGCCTGGATTTTCTACTCAGGTTCAACCATGCCCATGAATTCCCCTATCACCAAAAATGCTTAGAAGACCACAAGGAATTTTTTAAAATAAAATGCATGTTTCCATTCTGTCTTTTAAGATTACTCTTCCTCCCAAAAGAGCTTTTCTAAGCAACTTTCCACAGCTTAAAGTTCTGTTCAGTTTAAATAAGCGTCCACACATTCTGATGATTATCTGAAGTTCCTCCAAACTGCTGTGGGGAAAAAAATAAATCAGATTGAGCCCAGTGTGCATCGTGTCTCTTAAAAGATCCAGCTCCCAAGCCCTGTGAGAAAAGCTTAAAAAGAGATTTTCAAAATTCCAATTCTTTTGCCAAAGTGCAGCCAACACACTGGGCTTTGATCCCTGTTAGTGCACTGCTGTCTCCTCTGGAGCTCCTGCCTGACTGTGCACATCACGCCAAAACCTCCAGAGTCCCAGCCAAAAATCCTACTTAGTCTGATGCCAAAGGCAGCTTAGAATTTTATTATGTCACACATTCAGCCAGGAGAACTTAAATGCTTTTTTTTTTTTCGCTTTGCTTACAGAAATCAGTTGTTTTCCAGAAGATTTTTGCTCAGGAGCCTCTCCAGCGGATCAGGCCCTGCGGCTCCTCCCAGAGAGGTGACAGCAGCCCCCGGGGGAAGGTGCCACGTGCTGACACACACGGGGACAACCTGATAAAACAGAACTGAACACCTCTGTGACAAGAGATAAGGCTGCTGCAGCAGCCAGGTAGCACAGCCCCAGCCCTGCGTGCCAGCTTTGCTCTGTTGGATGTGGCACAAACACATCCCTGCACCCTGGATGTGGGATAAACACATCCCTGCTCCCTGTGCCACAAACACATCCCTGCTCCCTGGATGTGCCACAAACACATCCCTGCTCCCTGTGCCACAAACACATCCCTGTGCCACAAACACATCCCTTCTCCCTGTGCCACAAACACGTCCCTGTGCCACAAACACGTCCCTGCTCCCTGTGCCACAAACACGGCCCTGCTCCCTGTGCCACAAACACGTCCCTGTGCCACAAACACATCCCTGCTCCCTGGATGTGGCATAAACACGTCCCTGCTCCCTGTGCCACAAACACTTCCCTGCTCCCTGTGCCACAAACACATCCCTGCTCCCTCCCTCCCGGGTCACACTGACAGCTGAGGGGCTGCAGGGCTTCTCCCCACTGCTGCTCACACTCTGACAGTGAGCAGATTGATGCTTTCTTTGTTTGCTCTTCCTTTGAGGAAAGACGATGCTCTATCATCTTTTTCTCTAAGGGATTTTCTCTAAGGGAAGAGGACTCTGCTGCACCAGGAATTCCAGCTCTCCTGGGTGCACCCTGCAAGAGACACCCCAGTAACCAGCCCTTGGAAGGGCAGCATCTGCCAAATTATGGTCATTTCAAAAACCAAACTGTCCTAGGAAAAGATAATCACGGTACTGATGCTCTTGCAGGACTCCAGCCTGCAGCAGTTTTACCTGTCTCTTATGAGATCTGGATTCAGAGCATGTCTGGGGGTGAGAAGAAGCAGAGGAATGTTCTTCTGGTTCCCACTCTCAGGCAGGTATTCTTGAAAGCTCCAGCCTAATCTTCACATTATTTGCTTTATGAAACAGTCTGAAAGAAATCAACTTTGGAAGGACTTCTATCAAATGTACATATTAGCAGTTTTCGTTGTGACCTATTTCTCAGGTATTCTCATGTCAGAGTATTTATAGCAGTTCTGCAGAAAAGGACTGAAATTAGAAAAACTCCCTGAATAGAGCAGCAGGCACATTGTGGTTCGTTTTATTATTTAAATGTGTTCCTTTCACTCCAAACAGCAAAATTAAATAAGGAGGGAAAAGAAATATTCTAGCAGTCAGAGTGACTTGCATTCCTATCAATGTCCACATCTCTATATTCATGCACAGAGGCGATGGCAGTGCAGCAATTCTATCTGGCAAACCGAGTTAACTCTCACCCATAAAATGTGCCTTTTAAATTCCAGAGGGGCTAATGAACAGCACAGGAGAGGAGACCACAAGGAAAAAAAAAAAAACAAAAAAACCACAATAAGCAATTGGAAGCAGCTTTCAATGACTACAATGTACTTCTCTTCCCAAACCTGCTCTGTGGGTTTTCATTTGCTGAAGGTGTGGACACCTGCCAGTTTGCTGGAGCAGGTAAGTCAGTGGAACCCATCAGCCATCTGTTCTCATCCCACACGCAGCCCAAAAAGCATCATAAATATGCAAAGAGCCACAGACCTCCCCAAGGGAGCGGCGGGATCACAATAGCTTTAATTTTTCATTTGTTTATTTGATTTGCTGTAATGAAGGAGCTACTGGAGCAACATCTGAAACAAGTGGAATGCAACAAATGAAACTTGAGGGCAAAACGCATCTCTTGGAAGCAAATCTGCCTCTGTTTGATTCGGTGCTGGTTTGGGTTGTTTGAGTTCACACTCTTTGTTCAGTCATCAGCACCACGGTGTCATGGACAGGGCTCTGGCTTTGTTTAAGTATTAACTCCTCGCTCTGAGGGACTCAGTTAATCTGCAACGAGACATTTCCATGGCTCTGTCACTCACCATCAAAATATCTGATTTAATGCTCGGAGCAGGCTGGAGGAGCCACTGCCCCAGCCCAACTGAGTGATGTATCACGTTTTGCTATCAAAGATGTTGAAAGCATTTCCCCCAGATCTTTGCAATTCAGTGGCATCAAAAAGCATAATTACAACTGGAGGGCAGGGGTGGATGGATTGATGCAAAATCACTTGAACAAAACCATCATAATCATAAATGACAGGAAGCCCGGGGTAGCCAGTACTGCCACGGAGAAGAGAACCAGCCACAGAAAAAGGCCTTCAGAGCAACTTCAAAAAGTCAATTTTTTCCATAGAAACAAGGGACAGAAAAGAGCCCCCAGCCCCACCCCCAGGAGCTCCTCGCTGTTACAAGCAACCAGCAAACATTTACTACAGGTATTTGCCCAGAAATGACCCTCAAGGTGAACTTCTTGGATAATTGCTGCAGGACACTGGAGCTGACGGGACTTGTATTTGGATGCTGCCTGTATTTTGCAGGAATAAAAATTTTGCAGCTTTTGGGGAAGCTGCCTTTGAGGAACAGAGCAGTGACAGGATCCCCCTGCTGAGAGAGGACTTGGAACTGTAAGACAAAAACTCCCTGTGAGCTCCACCTCCTCCCAACACCCCCAATGCTTCCAAGGGAGCTTTAATGCATCTTACTTCAAGCAGCAATTCTGAAGAGGAAATAGCAATCTTCATTAAGGATTAGGCAAACAATTAACTTATTATGTTCAATCTTTTTAATGTGTGTCTGGGTACACAGGAACAAAAACAAACACAGTTTAAGCACACTGCAAGGGGAAAGCCTATGTTTGTTTCCTCTTTCCAAATGAGCTTTCAGTTTTGCCTTTGTCTCCAGCTTACAACTCTGAGATCAACTCAGGCTGATTAATTGGGAAATTATAGAAGACACAAATCTTCCCAGTAAGTTTAAGGGGGCCAGGATTTAGTCCTGCATCACTATCTCAGAGCCTACACATGCTCAGAGTAGTCACCACCCTCACCCTGAGGCCAGATGGGCCTGACCAGGCTGTAAGTGCTGTTTTAATTATGCTTGGGTTATTAACGTGTTTATCTATTCATATATCTGGTTTCCAAGGAGCAGGTATCACACTGCAGTGCTGCTTATGAGGCATCAACTTGTGCATAAAACACAGGAGCCACCTTCAAGCATCCCCCTCCTCCTCATTCTTTGCTTCTCTGTGCAGAAAAAAAGGCACTAAAGCAGCAGCAGCAGCAAATGCCTGATGTTTTCAACAAAACTTTGTCACATTCTAAGATTCTGCTCTAAGCTTTTTTTTTGTCTGTTTTATTTTATGGCACTTTTAATGAGAGGTTTCAACAAACCCATCATTAAATGGAAAGGAAAGAAATAGGAAAAAGAAAAAGAATAATTAAATTTTTTAAGATTCTTTCTGAAGGAAAATGGTACTATATCATTTTAAATGTTTAAAATCCAGCTGACTCCAGCATTTCTGCTGATGACTTCAGCAACTCACAGAGCAATTTAAAGAAATTAAGGCAGCTGGGAAATACAGTCTATAGTAAAACTACATAGATTATCCCATTTCAGGGGAGAAACGGCACAAACAGATGTTCTTAACTTCTGCAGATCTTCCATAAGTCACACATTTGTGTGGAGTTTGACACCAATCGTCACCACTGTGGGTCCCACAGGACAGAGACACCAACACCTGGGACTTGTTCACCTGTGGAAAGCAGGCACAAAGAGGGGGAAGGAGTGTCAGGGCAGCAAATGCATCCAAGGACGGTGCAGCTCATACTGAAAAGTGCAGCTGCTGCAAACACCAAAGCCCCTGAGTGCTTTCTTCTTACCTTGCTGCTGGACCCACAGAACCCCTCCCCTCTCCAGGTGCTGCTTCCTCAGCCTGGGCACCCATGAGCCAGGACAGAGAGGATGCCCTCAGTCGTGGAAATACACATTTATGAGGTCTGGGGGTCTTGCTGTCTGTCTGTCCAGCTCTGGAGAGCATGGGAAGCACCAACCCCACGAGAACACAAGCCAATGCTGTGGGAAACTCTGGCAAACTTTAACACAAAGCACTTTTCCCTTTCCTTCCCTCAGAGCTTTTTTGGCACTAATCCACACTTTATTTATGGTTCTGAGGCTAATAAAGGGAAATATTGCCAGTTGCTGGTGATGGAAATGGAGATCCTCACACCACAAGGTTCCCTGGTGTTTTGAGCAAACATGAAACGTGAGTAAAGGATCTGATGACAAAGCTGAGCTTTGGCACTGGGCAGCCCTGGTTCCACCTGGTGGGAGAGAGAAGAGGGGCAGCTTGCTTGGCAGAGATTAAGCAATTAAGTTATGCTAGGCTGAAGCTATGAGAGCTGAAGCAAGGTGCTCAGCCTTGATGCTTTTTGGGCTTTGATGCTTTTAAGTCAAGAAAGAAGTCTGGGCTGGGGGAGACAGGAGGAAGGAGCAGAGAGAAGGGAAAATAAAAGAAATGTGGGAGCTAATCCCAAGCACTGTGAAAAGGTCATGTGCTTCGATATGAGTAATTAATTTTCTTAGAGCAATGTTGAAAAGGTTAACCTGATTTATGGAATGCAATTTAATTTAAAATGTGTTGTGTACCTTGTTAAAAGGGTCCAATTATGGCTGCTAATTCTGTGGACTGACACAAGTGACGTGTTCTGATAATACCCTGGTGTGAGGGGGAACACGTGTCAGTCAATAATTAGACATGGCCTATCGAAATTTGAGGGGGAAGGAAAATTGGTAGAAATGCTGAGAGAACAACTGTTCTCTCTGCCCAGGGCCCACAGTGTCCCCTTGCAATTTCCTGCTCTGTGGAGCGCTGGGTGATTCATTTCCAGGCAGGTTTGTGTTCAGAGTGGTTTATCACAGAGTAAAAATGCCAGATTTGTACAGGTCAGCCCACGCTGCTCCTTGACCTTCATTCTGTTAATTCTTCTCGCAAAAACCAAACTAAACACCACCCTCCTTCCTTGATGACTTGGAAGAGCAAGAGGCTGATAAAACTGTCCCAGTGGTGCTTGTACACAGAACTTAGTAATAATCTAAATAACACAGGCTGGAGGGATCCTCAGTGAGAAGGGCTCGTGGTCAAAATTTCCACTCTGGGAAGTTTTGTCCTAATCCACTCCTTGCTCAGCTGCTCATCCTCCCTGGGCTCTGCTGTGTCCCTGTTCCTGCCAGTCCTGGGGAGTGTGTGCCCAGCACCCTCCTCCACAGCAGGAAAGTATCCCCTGGGGATGCAGCCCTGAAGCCACTCTCTGCCCAGGCTGCAGCGAAATATTTCATTTCATTTTCACTTTCTCTCAGTCTCCAAGGCCAGCAGCCAGAGTTACTCCCTGCATGTTTTGCAGCCACTCCTTTAATGAGCAATTAATGGGGTGTGAATGCAGTGAGTAACAGCTGTGGGGATACTCCTCAGTGCCATAATCCCCAAAACGTGTGTGCAATTCTCCCTCAATGTTCTTTCCCACAATGAGCTCCTTTGCAGTTTGGTACGCTGCAGATTAACAGAGGAACTATTGCAATCCTAGAACTGGTTGACAGGACAAATATTCCTACAAGGAGCAGAATAAATCAATTAATGCAGCTCCAAGGTACCTCTGGTTCCTAAACTGGGTTGGTAAATGGCCGCCAAAATTGTGTGGCTACAAAGAGTGGCTTTGGCAGTGGTACCTCCAGCTGCACGGGACCAGGACCTGTGTGGTTGGGAGGGCTCACCTGGCCCCAGGGGAGCAGGAGGCAGGAGATCTGCTGCTGAAATGGGGTTGTGTTTTCACCAAGAAGTCAGAAATACGCCCTGTGTTCAGTATGGAGTTTACCATCAACACCAGCAGTGTTCCCACCGTCAAACACGGCGGGCTGTGGGCAGGTGGGTTTCCAAATTATTGTAGCCTGTCAGTGCTCAGCAATAGTTGATGACAGGCACTGTCCCAGCATCCTGCCAGGACCTCTCGTGTATCATTTGTCCCCAGAGTTGGAGGCAAATCAGCTGAGCTGAACCTCAGAGGGGTCATTGGGTGATGAGCACAGCATCCAGCCCCTGCTCTGGTGGAAGCTCTCCCTGCCCATGGAAGGGGGGCTGCAACAAGATGAGCTTTAAGGTCCTTTCCAACCCAAACCCTCCTGTGATTCTTATTCTTTTGGTGTTACTTCTGCTGGGAAAAAGAACATGTGTGTATTGGGCTTTCCTGCAAGCCCTTGTGGAAGTTCCTGGAGAAATGGAACAAGCTTTTGTTTAACACATGGAATGGACAGAGGCAAGAGCAGCTTGGAGTTATACTGATCTTTCAGGTTCCTTTTGCTGTGACATTGAGTACTAAAGCTTTTCTGGCATTTTATTAAAAAGTCTGTCTGAAAAGGAGAGGAGGATGGAAGAAACTCCTACCTGTCCTCTATAACCCCAACTATTCCTGTGTTCCCTTCTGCAAACAAAGCTCTTCCCCACCTTTACCCAGAGGTGGTTTATATTGCCATCACCAAATTAGCTCAGGAAACTGCATCTTGTGATAACTTCATTATGTTCTATTGACTTCTGAGGGAGCTGAAAGGAATATAATGGCAATTTCCCATAATGGATAACTGGCTGGGGAAGCCAGGCCAGGGAAATGGCCGTTCCCTCCTCTACCCTTATGCAGTCAAATCACTGTCAGACATTTCATTTTCTGATGTGCATGTTGGCCTCTTATCAAGCTTTTTTCACCCAAAGAGGATTCCTCCTCAGAGGAACATGAGGATTAGCATCAGATGGGGAAAATGCAGTTAGTATTACCAGAATATTAAAGGGGCAATTGTAATTTCTCAGCTGCAAGGGACACTTAAAGCAAATTACCTCAATTAAGAGAATAAGAATCAGGGAACTGCTTTAAATTGAAAAAACATTCAGATAGGATGTGTGTGTCTGTTTATCATCGGGGGCTTAATATTTACTTCTGCTGATGAGACTTGGTCATGCTCTATTACAATTCATAGACTCGTGTTCCCAAATTTTATGCACCAAAATGCTTTGATTTATAAGGTATAAGTTCCTTTTCTCCGTGAATTCCTTTAATATTGCCATAAATGTGGTCAGTGATGCTCATCTCACGGTATTAATGTGCCCCATTTAATTATATTGTCTTGCTCAAAAAGCACACTTGGTTTGAAGGAAACCACAAATTGTTCACTTTTGGTTAAGTGCACATTTCTCACTAGAGAATGGTGCTGGTGCCTTCTGCAGCCAGCAGTGGGGTGGGTGTTTGGGAAGGGTCAGAGGACTGTGTAATAACTCAGGTCCTTTCAGCCTCTGCTTCACATCAGTTCTGTGCTTTGTCCCACATTCCCTGCTCTGAGGCTGCTCCCGGGTTCTCATTCCCCTATTTTAGGCTCAGGAAGGTGTGATTCTCTATTGATTACTTGATCTGTGTAATTACAATCAAAACCACTGGGATTTCAAGCCTGATTGACTGCAAAGTAGAAATCTATTGGCTTGGCTGGACTCCTAATGACCAGGATTAGGAGAGAACATGGTTTGGGGCTGCTCTTTCTCTGCAGGATTGGTTTTGGGTAACTGGAGATTGATGAGGTTTGTGAAGGAAGGCACTGATCCCATCAGAGCAGGCCGGGGTGGGGGGTTTATCTCCTTCATCCCTGCCTGTGGCTGTGCTTGTGGCATCCTGATTTTGTGACCTTTCTGCAGTAGCCTGCTGTCCACAGGAGTCAGGAACAGAGCCTGGGGGTAACTGCAGGGCAAGCCAAGGAGCTGCAGGGGCAGAAATCCACCTGAAAACTGCACTCCAAGATGCTCTTGGCATCCTTCTCCCACTGGATGTCCCCTTGGCCACCGTGTGAGCTCCTAAAATAAGTCTAGGGCCTGCAGTTTTGTCTGTCCCCACCTTCAGAAGCTGAACGAAGGAGCACCAGCAGGCAGGGAAAGGACCTTTTTCCTTTTTTAAAATAGGTTTTCATTTAAAAGATGCCAGAGCCAGCAGATTAGTGTCTTGACTATATAGGTTTCCTACAGATAAGGCAGAGAAATTGATTTCAATTACCAAAGTGGATAGACAGGCTGCTCTGCTCTCCCGAGGATTGTTAACCCTCGAGAGGCAAGAAGTGAAAACCAGGAGGGGGTTTGGAACCTCAAGCCATTTCCTCAGGAGCAGCTGTGCCTCTCGCAGCACAAATCCTCACAAAGGGAGAGAGCTAAAGAAAGGAGGTTTATTTAAGGATGTACAATGATCCTTGTGATACTCTGGGATTTCAGCAAGCTTTCAGATCCTTCGGCGAGGCTCTGGAGGCCAAGGGTTAAAGTGGCTGCAGGGATTAAAGGATTCAGTGCCTTTCAAGCACCAGGTTCACCTTTTCCAAGAGCAGTCTGGCTCCTTGGAAGTTTTCCTGGGAGGTTCCAGGGCTGGGGGAGGACAAGGCTGTGCAGTGCTGGATCCCAGCTGGGCAGGGAGCAGAATCCCAGTGTGTTGGTGGGCTCATGCCCTGCTGCTGGGCACCTCCAACAGCCCCAGGTGACCTTTGCCAGCACTGGGTGACTGAGGGGATGGAGCTGCCAGGCTGTGGACAGAGGCAAAGGCAGGAGCTGGTGGGACTGGGCAGTGTGGAGGGACAGGAGCAGCAGCTGGACATTTCCTTGGCACACGTGGGGAGAGGGCTGCCAGTGCATCCTCAGAACTCTCCCATCTGCTGCTCCTGCATTTACACACCCTGCAATTCCTGAGCTGGCTCTGTAATTGTGTCCGCAGGGTGCCTGCTTCCCTTCCCTCCTCAAATCCAATTTGCTCCTTTTTTGCAGCTCGGCTGCTGCCTGATAATGGGCACCTCGCGATGGATTTTTCCGCTCTTCACTCGCTGGGTCTCTTTTGTCCTAGCACAGGGAAGTTTGCCCCTGTGGGTCTCACAGTTGGCTTCTCAGCTGGGTTTCACACAGGCTTTTATTGCCAGCAGCATCTGCTCTCCCCTCCAATTACTCCAGCACATTTCTTTGATTCTTTGCTTTGCTGGGTTCACCAGCAGCTTCTGCCCTGGCTGAACTCCCCGGGTGCCTCCAGGTGTTTGGGGGGTCTGGCTGTGGTGAGAAATCAGATGTTGCACATTGCCACGTCAGAACAGGAGGAATTCAGTGTTCTTACATGGCAAGAAGACCAATGTGATAAGCATATTTAAGCAATCACAGGAAAACACGGCATATAAATAAGATTTTGTCTCAGGCCATGGAATACATTCGTTGCTGGAAGCAGCTCAGCAACTGCAGCTTTTGTGTCCTTTCAAACACAATTACACATTTCAGAGCAACACCGTGTGGTTTGTGCTTTGTATTCGTGTTCATGTGGACAGGACTGTCCTCTGTGTGCACAGCATCCTCCTTCCTTCCCTTTTGCTTTTCCCAGAGTTTGGCATTCCCCCAGGACAGGGGATGCTCCTGCCATGCCCGTGTGGCAAAGCTGCACCCAGGTGTGGCCTCAGGCAGGTTCCCAGGGATGCTGCAGCACAGTAAACAACATTTCTGCAGATGTCTGGGTAGTTTTGTTTGGTTTTTTTTCCCCCAAATGAAAAATGATTTCTGACATAGTGGAAATGTGAATATACATCTAGATAGAGAAATGTTTAGTTTTTTATCGTGTCTGAAGCTCAAAATGAATGTTTTCCATTCCCAGCAGTGTTTTCTGCAAGGAAAACCCAATCACTCCCTTCACGGCAGTTCAGTTATTTTCCATCTCACTCTGTGGACAGCTCCTGGATTTCAGATAAGGATCTCCTGCTTGAATGCTGAGGGAGGAGGTGGCAAAGAAAATGTCAGTGGCAAATACCCTCATACCTGCCCAGTTTTTTCCTCTGCTCTTTGGTGGGGAACACGATGGGACCTCAGTGACAGAGCCAGAGGTAAATTCTACCACAGTCGAGATCCTTTGAGAGGGCAAATGGTTAAAATTGAGTTTCATGCACCACCCAGGATTTCCAATGCACTTGCAGATTTTTTTTCCCCCTCTTTCCTCTTGGCTGCTGGCATCATTAATGCCAGCATTTAAGATGACAGAACTTTAATTGTACAGGACAAAGGCGTCTGGTTCCCTGCTTCACTGATCAATCCCAGTTCATAAATTGTAGCAGGAACAAAACTCTTTAGCAATGCTGACAATTAAGTAACATCCTGATAAACATCCCCTTTTGTTTTATTTAAATGAAAATGCCTTTATTTCCACAGAGTGGTATCTTGTAACAATAAGATTCACTGTCCCTGAAGCTTGGTTAATTAAACACAGTATTTGCAATCTACTAAAACAAGCTGTTTTATGCAAGCTGATAACAGGGTTTCCGTTTCATAATGTGAACAATTGGGTTATGCAAATGCCAGGATTTTAAGCCCCTGTGATCTGTTTTTGTTGCCTTATTATCTGTTTCTGTCTACAAACACCAAATATAGACATCCCAATTAAAGCAGCTAAATGCCATTAAGTCCAACTAAAGATGTTTTTATCAGTTAAAAACTTCCCCCCCTTTTTAATTAAAAATAAGGTTTGAAACTGGCCTTTCTTAACCTAAACTCCACTCCCACACTTCCCTCTATTTGATTGATTCTCCCTCTAACTCCACTGCGGATTTTATTCCTTGGTGGAGCCTTCAGAGACCTGGTGGGGAACAGTGACTGAGCTCAGGTGGTGCTCACCTCTTGGAAGGTGCACTGGCTCCTCCAGCAGCTCTGCTGGGCCTTGCTGGGTGGTGGGGGGAAGGATCAGGAGCTGGATGAGAAGTTTAAACCTGCCCAGGCAATGCCACTGGTGGGAGCTCATCCTGCAGAGCTGCTCTGGTGCATGTCATGTGCCTGCTGTGTGCAGCCCATCCTGCAGCCACAGGTAAGGAGCAGGAAGGTAATATCACTGTGGGACAGAAGGGAATAAACAGAGCAGAGGAATCCTGGTGCAGGTGTTGGCTCCTGGTGAGCCCTCAGATGTTTGTGCTCAGTGAGACTCCCCAGCCCGGCTGGCTGGGGGTTTGCACATCCTGCAGCTCACTGGGAAAGTTCCCATCCCTGTGAGCTCGGCTGGGCTGGGCTGTGGCCACCAGAGCCAGGAGTGGGAGGCTTTTTGTTCCTTCCTGGACTCACTGTTGCTAACAGAGATGTCCTGTTCCCCTCTGGCTGTTCCTGCTGTGCAAGGCTGGAGGAGCCCCTTGTTCCCTGTGGTGGTGCATTCCCCACACCTCCAGCAGGTGCTTCCAAATAGGGAAAGAGTCTCAGTTTACCTTTAGACATTTTAGGAAATTTAGCTGGAAAGTTCTGTGGGTTTCTCACTGTAATTGGCTCAGAGTCAGCACAGAAGCGTGGATTGGACTCTGGGAATGTAACTCAAAATCTGTTGTTCATCTCATTGGGCCAAGAGCCAAAAAGCCCACCTAGGTACTAAAGAGAGAGAACAAAAAAGCTCCACGCTCTTCAAGGTGTTGTAGCAAGTAGGAGACTTGGTCTCTGTACTGTGCTCGGCATTGCTCTTGGTTTTTTGTATTATTTTCCTTCCTTAAAACCCCTTTGATTTTTCAAGACACACTCGATGGTGCCATCTCGCTAGTCATCATTAGCCACGTCTGTGCCAGGCTGGAACCTCAGAGGTGTGGGTAGAACCCACAGTTCCCTGCCCTGGGACTTGAGGCTCAGCCCAGGAGGTGTCTCTCACTCAGAGGCAGGTGAGTGCAAGGCTTTTTGTGATGACATTTGGGGGAAGGCTCTCGACTCTCAGCTTTCCCCAGGAGGATGTTACAGATCCCCCAGCAACGTTCAAAGCTTTGTGCTGCTTCCAAAGTGCAGTAATTTAACTTTATATCAGCCATGTTTGCAGCAGCTGTCAGTCACCATGACAACAATATTAACACTCGTGATGGCTTTGTTGTGAGCACCAGAGAATGTCATATTCTGGAGGGAAGAAGCAGCAATTGCTTGAGCAGTTGCTCACAGCCCAAGTGACTCTATTGAACTGGGAGAGGTTCAAACTATATTTTAAACATACAAGAGAAGACTCGCTTTTGGAGTATAAAATGACTTGAATTAACTTCAGTCTGACGAGAGGAAGCAAAGGGAATCACTGGAATAAATATGTGTGAGACTGGAAGATTAGAAAGACACATTCCAAAATCTCACAGAAATGCAAACTCCCTCTTTTTGAAGGCACTGCCTCTGGACTGGCAATTTACATATCTTTAAACTTGGGGAGGGGGAAGGAGGGTGATCTAAAGGGGCTTTGCCAGCCTCGTGGTTCTTGTCTTATACATTAAGCAGTTACTCATAGAATACTAAGGGTAGCTCTTAGTCTGTATCTTCTCTAAGAATTAAAACAGGGAAAAAGTGTCCTGGGTTTCAAACAGTGGAGTTTGTCTCTTAATCCATTTCCTTTTATGGGGAAAAGCAAATCATCCTCTCCCTCAATATTTAGTATCTTTACTGTTTCTAACCTCCCTCCTTCCCCTCCAGAGATACCCAGCACTAAGATAAGGCATTGATTGTCTACACTGGGAAATGCATTCTAGTTAATTAGTTCATTATTCCTTTTTTAACATAAGATTGATGACTTATTAAGCTATGGTTAATTACAGAGTTTATTACTTTGAAAATAAGGACAACTCCACAGCTTCAGCTGATTCTGCCCTTGGCTGATCTGGATTTCTGGCACTGTTGTGTCCTGGAGATTTGTGCCTTCCCTTTTGCACCCTGTTCATTGAAATCCAGTTTTGGGGTGTGTAGCTTCACACCTCTGAGGCCTGGTTGAGAAGATGTGCCAATGACCTTGAAGCTTCTGGTTTTCCCTGCAGGCCCAGAGCTGGGATCTCCCAAAACTTTAGAAGAAAGTTTGAGAAGCCTCTGTAGCTCCAGGGCCCCAGTGAGGAGCAGAGCTGGAGCATCAGCACAGGCCAGCAGCACTGGGAGGCTCCACAAGGAGCCCCAGCCTGATCCATCAGACAAAAGAGAGAGCACCAGGCACCAGCTAAGTGAGGGAAGGTGTCTTGTATGTCCTCAGTGCACACCCTATGTCCATCTCCCAGAAATGTCCCCTGCCAGCAGTGTCCAGAGCACTGGTGACACCAGGGCAGAAATGGAGATTCAGGGAGTGCCCGCAGACTCATCCAGCACGAAAAAGCTGACATTGCCAGTGGCAGAAATACCCAAAATTTTGTCTAATAATCCAGCCAGACCAGTGGGGAGTGCGGGGCTGAGATGCCCATGGCTTCAGCAGCACCTGCTACGATTTTGGGAGGAGCTATGAGACCAACCTGGCAGTACAGCAGCAACACACGCAGGGATGCTGCTGCCTCCTGCCGAGGGAGGGCACAGCAACAGTTGTTAACCACGTTATCAGCTGCGTTTTCAGCTCTCAGATAGGAACTTTTGAATCTAAAATTAACACCAAGGAGGCTGAAACGCAGAGAAGTGCAATGTGGATCTCCTAACTCCGGGAGCATGGACAGAGTTATTGCTGTTGGGCTTTCAGCTGGCACCGCTCCTGCCGTGGCTGCTGTGTGCTGTCTGTGTGAGAGCAGCACCAGTTTAAAGGGAAATTAAAATATAATCAAACACCTGTAACACCCATTGTTGCACGGGAGAGTCTGCAGAGCAGCAGGGCTGTCAGCAGAGGAGAGAGGCAGAGGGACAAGGCGGGAGCTGAGGGTGGATTTCTCTCCCAGCACATTTCTGGAGCAGTGGTGCTCCCTCCAGGCTGTGTGTTGGCTGAGGCAAGGGACGGGCTGCAAAGCCATCACTTCCTGAGCAACGTGTGAAAGAAGCCAAGAGGACAAAGTTGTAGTGAGGTTTTTTTCATTTTTGTTTTCTCATTGTCAGTACTCCAGCTGGTGGAGGAGATACGAAGGAGATGCTGCAGCCTCCAAATCTTTCCTTTAGATCTTCTGCTGTTTCACTATCAGGACCACACTTAGCCGTGAGCCCCACTCCTGCCTTGTGAAAATGTCAGCTCCCCAACAACCCTGAGAGAGCAGATTTTCAAGAAAAACACAGATGTTAAATCAATTCCTGCATCTTTCCGCCCTCCCATTTTTTCAGGCTGCTAACATCGTCCTTTTGGGAATGTCCTCATGAACCATAAACATCTGTTGGTTTGCTGCAAACAATTCCCAGCCTTTAGCTGAGCAGGTTCTTCTCTCTCTTTACTCACTCCCAGCAGCCAGGCAGGTTGGACTGGGATCGTGTGACATGAGGGACAGGCAGAGGCTGACTGACATTTTGCCTTTAGGTGTGGAAACAGGTGCTCGTGGCTTGTTTTCCCCCTGCAGAGGCAGCCATTTAGAGAAAAAGAAATTAAAGGTGTTGGGATAGGAGCAGAAATAGCTCCAATGGCAGCTCATGAGAGTGGATTGCAGGATGCAAAAACTATGGAAATGTCAGTAAGTGAACAATGGGGTAAAAAATTTTCGTGTCCCTGCCTGTGTCCTGCTCAGCACAGTGGGGTTGTGGGCACTGCCACCACATGTCCCATGTCACTGCACAAAAGGATTCCACCCCTGGGCTGTGCCAGGCACCAGCACAGGTGCAGAGACAGTGACACCACTAAATCAGGCAGAGGTTTTGTGGTGCCAGCCCAGCTGAGTGGGCACCATGCATCAGTGACCTCCTGGATGCTTCAGAACATCCCAGTGACCTTCGATCTTCATGCTTAAACAAGAGAATTTGAAATTTCCAGCCCCAAGCTCTAAAACCAATTTAAGTTTTCATCTTTGGGGGCCAGGAACCACCATTTTTACATCACAGATCTTGGTTCATCCTTCAGACAGGCAGCGGGGAGAGCAGGGAGAGAGCTTCTCCTCAGCTTGGGAATTCAAAGGAGTGTGTTCAAGCAGGGGGTCTCAGGTCTTGGTTTCCAGCTGTAAAACCAGAAGCCTCTGGGGATTTCTGGATGTTTTCCAGCTGCCACCTGTTTTCCTCTATTGTGTATCCTTTGTCCCTGCTGAAAAATAACTCAGCTGTGTGGCTTTTCTTAGTTTTATGGAGAGTATTGTGGTTGGTTTATTTTCTCTTATTTTCCAGAAACATTCACGTTCGAGGATAAAGTGCCATTCACGTAGGAAGATTTAGTCCCTCTTCATAAAGTTATATATTACAAGTGAAAGGGAAACAAGCAAGGGCTGGCAGCAGAAAATTGAATTAGCTCAGCAGTACGCTACACAAAATAAGACAAATTTTGTACAGAAATATAATTGAAGCTGCATTATTTATCCTCCCTTTTTGGATTATTTGTCAAAGTGAGCTGCAAGTTGCAAATTAAAAGAGCTATTGATTCTAAAGTTGTTTTTAAAGTATTTTCTTCATTCAGATCCTTGGAAACAATTATCTCAACGTGGTACCAAACAGCCAAATCCTTATTGGTGTTGGGTTCAGAGAGAAAATGTTCCAGCTTCTCTCCATTGCTTGTGGACATTCAAATGACTCTTTTTAGTAGAATCATACAAACATAAATCATTAAAGTGAGAAAATACTTTCAAGGACACTGAGGCCAAGCTGTGCCTGATGCCCACCTTGTCCCCAGCCCAGAGCACTGAGTGCCACATCCAGTCACTCCTGGGACACCTCCAGGGGTGGGAACTCCAAACCTCCCTGGGCACTTCCAAGGCATGACCGCCCTTTCCATGCAGAAATTTTCCCTGAGATCCATTTAAACCTCTCCTGGTTCAACTGGGGGCTGTTCCCTCTCCTCCTGTCCCTGTTCCCTGCGAGCAGAGCCTGACCCCCCGGCTGTCCCCTCCTGTCAGGGAGTTGTGCAGAGCCACAAATTCCCCCTGAGCCTCCTTTTCTCCAGGCTAAACAACAGAGATTTCTTTCTCTGGGAAGAAATGTCTGGAAGATGGGATCAGAAGGGTTTCTGTAGTTGTGTTGTTGAGCACAGCAGCAGCACCTGCAGGAAGAGCTCTGTCTGTCTGGGAATGTCACCTGAAGAGAGATCTGCTCCTGCCAGGGCACCAAGCAGCACAGCCCTGGCAGAGCTCATCCCAGGGTCAAGGTTTTACCACAGTGAAATTACACTTTTACATTCCTGTTAAGCTTTCCTGCTGCATTGAGAGGGCAAATATCCCATCAAATAACATCAATCATTCTTTTCACAAATCCCTGCTGAGGACAAGGACCAGGAAAGGTCGCCCAGCTGTTTTCCCATCCGAGTCTGGATGGATGACAAGGTGCTGGCACACCGTTCCTGCCTTGCCTGTGCTTGTGGCACAAGAGATTGGGGGACAGTTTGGGGACGGGGTATTGCTTTTGTTTTGCAAAACAAACAGAAAACAGCCCCTGTGACTACAAAAGAAAAAAGCAAAACGCATAAAAGTCCATCCACAGCAGCATTTGAGCCGTTCTCCACAGGCCCTGGGAGCCTCTTACTGTTTGAGTTAAGGCTCCTTATATAAAGTTTATGGGTCCCACCGGGGTGTTTTGAGTAGATTACATTCACGCCAGCTCATGCAACGCGGGCGTGAGCAGTCAGTAAATCAGCCAGCTTAGCTTGTAAGCTCCTGCTCGAGCTGGCGATGGGTCTCAGGGCTGGGATAACGCCTCCCATTATTAGCTGACAGCTGGTAAACAAAGATCCTGCTCTGATACACATTGTCAGGGCTTTTACAGCCTCGGCACACGCACAGAGCTGGGGGAAACTGCTGCTTCCATAAGGACCGTGTGTCCCTGGAATGGGTAAAGCATTCCTGCTGGTGGGAAAGCCAGGCTGGTTTCCCAGGATCTCTTCCCTCTGAGGTTCAGAGAGGTCAAACTGGCAGGGAGGTGGGTCAGGAGAGCTCAGATCTACTGCAGTTCTTGCAGCCACCCTGGTCAGTGAAACTGATGCTTCCAGATTCAGCCTCTTGGTGCTGTGTATTGCACCAATCCAGAGCCCGTGGTGCAGATTCCATAAACTCCAGCCTGGGACAGCTGATGTGTGCCACAGGCCCCTCAGGAGGGTCTGGTCCTGCTGGCCAGAAATCAGGGAGAGGCTTCACTTCCTGGGGTTTATTCTGGAGACCTTTCTCTCTCTGCCAGTCACTTAGACACCAACATCTTGCTTTCTTGACCCCAGAGGGTCACAGGGTGTGGTGGGTTAGAAATGTGGCTCTGGAGCAACATAGTCAGATCCCAGAGCTGTCCCATGTCCTGCTTTCAAACCCATGTCCCCACTCTGAATTTAGGCATTTATGGCTGATTTGAGCACCAGGACTCTGAGCACCTCATGTCTCACACCTCCCGCCAACAATGTTCCTGTCCAGGAGCAGGAAAGGGTGGGAAGCTGCCAGCTGGAAGAAATGCCTTTAATATGAAGAAACAAAAATACTTCTTTAATATGTGGCAACAGTAGGGATGTGATTGGCCAGAAAAGTCATCAGCAAGCAATTCTTCCAGTGGCAGATTGTTTGAGTCAACTGCACACTGATTTATTTGCTGTGTTCTAATTACTGAGCAAAAATGAGGGGAAGTCTGGCATTAGCAAAATCCCTCAGCTTATAATTACCCCATTTGTGGGGTTTGGGTTTCACCACAACACAATCCCACCACTACACACGAGCACTTCAGCATTTAATTAAGGGCAGATAAAACTGGAGTCGTTGCTGTTTTCCATTCCAGCTCTCGCACAAAGCTGGCTTAGGAGAGGCAGGAGAGCCTGAACGCAGAGTGTCTCCTCTGAAAAGCTGAGGAAACCTCACACAAAGCAGTTCTCTATCTATTTCACCCACTTTACAGGGCCAGAGCTGTGTTTGCTTGGTAAATCTGGTGTGTCAGGTGAAGACAGCAGCATGTCAGGGCTGGCAGCAGCTCTCAGAGGCATCCCTGGGGTTGGGGGTACCCGCGGGGCTCCTGCCCTGCAGCACCCTGAGGAAAACAAAATATTCTTTGCTGTTCTGCAGCCTGAAATGTCTTTCCTTTTTTAAAAAGTCAGGGATTTGAAAGATGCAGGCCTAGGCCTCCGGAACAGAAAAAAAAACCACCCCGAACTGAATATTTCTACATTTAAAAATGGTTTTGAAGTTCTGGATTTTTAGAAGCAAAGCCCTGAAATCCTCGGTGAAAAGCCTTTTCTGTGGGGAAAATCTGCCGGAACAGGCAGCTCTGAGCAACCCTGTAATTGCCATGAAATAAATAAACAGGTCTTGCTTATCAGGAGCCGAAATAAATTTTGAGAAAAATAACATTTTAAGATACAGAGGCATATCTCTGTTTTGATAAACACATCTACAAGTGGCACATTCCTCCTCCCTCAGGGTCTGTCCTTCCCCACTCGTTGTGTTCCGCATTCATCACCAGAGAGTGAATCTCCTCATAATTTAGATCCTGCAGCCGATAGTTTATGTGCAGCAGCGTCGCAAATGGAAGCTCCACTTTGATTTCCATTATGCATTACCTTGTCTGACTCCCTTTTATTGTGCAGTGGAGTAAATGACCTCCCAGATATTCAGGTTCAGATGTGGATGTGTGATGGTAAATTTAAGTCCTGAAATTTCCATCCAGCGATAAAATTGTATAATAAAAAAAAAAAATCACTTTCTTCTGCTAATATCTGCTTTTGGCTGTCACATCAGCATTATGGCTAGATTGTGTTTTGTAACATATCAGCATGGAATCCAATTGTTGTGTGCTGGTTTCTCCTTTGAAAATAATACAGCATAGGCTGAAAAATCAGTATATGAGTCGTTCTGCTTTTATTACTATCAGTTTTACATGAACTTGACAGATGATTGTTGGTATCAAATTTGTCAAGCATAACATTTAATTAAATACCTTTCCTCTTAGTGCTGAACACCACCTTGAATGAAATCACCCACCTCAGATTCAGGCTTGGGAAGGTGTTTTGGGAAAGGAACAGGCCCTTGGTTGTGCAGTCACACAGCCAAGTGTGGTGGAGTCCTCATCTCTGGAGGTGTCCCAGGTGTTACAGAATTCCTCAGGGAAGGTGGACATGATGTCTACCTGGGCCTTGAACTACCCGAGCTGAGGCCTGGTCGAGGCCTTGCTGAGGCCTGGACCGAGGACTCAAGCCTGTGACGCAGTTAAAATTAGTCAGAGAAGTTGTGGCGCAGTTAGAAATTATGTTAAGGTGTCTGGGAAAGATAATGGGGTCTGTGAACGTCGCTGCACCAGGAACAACTGGAGGTGGCTCTCAGTCTGGTTGATGAGGTGGGGGCTGACTGCAGGTTGGAGTCGATGATCTTGGAGGTCTTTTCCAACCTAAATGATTCTGGGATTCTGATTCAGCCCCACTGACACCAGGGCTGCTCCTGCTCCCACCCCAAACCCCAGCAANTCTTGGAGGTCTTTTCCAACCTAAATGATTCTGGGATTCTGATTCAGCCCCAGTAATACCAGGGCTGCTCCTGCTCCCACCCCAAACCCGAGCAATGCCCTGAGCCCACAGTCAGTGTTACCACTCTGTGGGGCAGAGCATCATCAGTGTGCTTGTGAGAACACACACAAACGTATGCAGCATTTCTCAGTGGCTTTTGAGGGTTTTGGGGGCTTGGGAAAGTGTTTTGGGAAATGAACAGGCCCTTGGTTGTGCAGTCACACAGCCAAGTGTGGTGGTGTCCTCATCTCTGGAGGTGTCCAAGGAGCAACAGTCTGGTTGACAAGGTGGGGACTGACTGCAGGTTGGAGTCGATGCACTTGGAGGTCTTTCCCAGCCTGATTCTGATTCAGCCCCACTGATGCCAGAGCTGCTTCTACTCCCACCCCAAATGCAGGCAGTGCCCTGAGCCCACAGTCAGTGTTACCACTCTGTGGCACAGAACATCATCAGTGTGCTCGTTAGAACACACCCAAACGTGTGCAGCATTTCTCAGTGGCTTTTGAGGGTTTTGGGGGCTTGGGAAAGTGTTTTGGGAAGTGAACAGCGCCCTGATTGTGCAGTCACACAGCCCAGTGTGGGGGTGTCCTCATCTCTGGAGGTGCCCAAGGAGCAACAGTCTGGTTGACAAGGTGGGGACTGACTGCAGGTTGGAGTCGATGCACTTGGAGGTCTTTCCCAGCCTGATTCTGATTCAGCCCCACTGATGCCAGAGCTGCTTCTACTCCCACCCCAAATGCAGGCAGTGCCCTGAGCCCACAGTCAGTGTTACCACTCTGTGGCACAGAACATCATCAGCGTGCTCGTTAGAACACACACAAACGTGTGCAGCATTTCTCAGTGGCTTTTGAGGCTTAATTAATGAATGGCCCTGCTGCCTGAGCTTTGTGTTAGTGTATAAACAGCGTGGGAGCTGCTCAGTGGGGGCTGCCCAGGAGCCCTTGATGCTGCATTAGAGATCCCAGAGCTTTGTTATTACACGGATAAATGTTATCGTGTTCATCTCGCTCAGAAATTTATCCGGTTTACGCCGCAGCCGAGGAACATTAGTCCTGTGAACTCAAGTAATCTTTCTTCAGAGAACAACTGCCCAATTACTAACATTACTTATTGAATTGGTTGCTTTCTCTATTAAACGGGACACGGTGCCAATCAAATCAGATAATTCAGCCACAAAATCGATGGCACCACATTTACTCAATCAAATACATTGCTCAGTATCTTATATCCATATGAAATTAAAGAGATGGATGTGCCAGCTGCACACTAGAATTGGGCTTCAGAACTTTGGCACATGCAGGTTAAAAATAAGGAAATCGATGAGCAAGAGAGAATGTATTTGACATCAGTCACTGCTTTTAATACATTAATTTCTTCACTAGATTAATCAACTATTGATCATCCTTCAGCTTTCCGAGAAGCCAAACACGTGATGTCTGCTGAGCAATCCCTGTCCAGAACCTGTGGATGCAGGGATGGAACATTCCTGCCCAACCTCTCCAGAGGGTCACAGGGTGCTGTGGGTTAGAGGTGTGGCTCTGGAGCAGCACAGTCAGGTCCCAGCTGTCCTATGTCCTGAGCTGGGTCTGGCTTCAACCTGGTTTATTGGACCAGGAATTTTCTTGGCTGCCCTGGCAGCCTGTGCAGAGCTCTCTGAAGTGTTAAGTGTGAGTTTCCCTGATCAACTGGGTTTGTCATCTCTAGGTTTGGCCCAGCAGCCACCTGGAGACTTTTGGCCAGCATTGGGTGAGTGGGCCAGGTTTGCTACTTCAGTCTTGCTTTAGTGATGGCACCACAACGGGATTTGTCTGTGTGCTGTGCCTGCACTGAGAACACAACCAGGCTCTGTCCTCCTGCAGACGAGTGGAGACTTGACCTTTGCCTTTTCCACTCCAAAATGAAGTGTTCAGAAACCATCTGAATGGAAAATCAAAGTGCCTGCACAGACGGGGAGGGCAAGAAATCATCACTTATTTGTAGGCAAGCGACGATTTCTAATCTCAGCTTTGTGAAGGATCTGATTTACACCAGAACTGCTTATCTCCCTGCCCTTGCTGACCCCCTGCTTCCCTTTCTCAGCACTGTGCCAACAACACAGCTGCTGTTTGTCTCTGAGAAAAGAAAAGAGACATTATAAAAATACATTGTAAGTTACCAGAATAGAAACAGTCCAAGTGCTGTGTCCTACTTTAGAACATGCTGATGCAAATAACAGGGAGCAAGTGCTTTGGATTTGTAACTGGAGTGGCTTTGTAAGACACAAATATCCTTCCTCTGCCCTGAAATCAATTCTACAAGGCTGAGGATTGCCTGGGTTTGAATGGAAGATAAAATTAATTAGCAAAGCGAGTGGCAGTGCTGGAGCTGGTTTGTCCAGCCCAGTGTGTTACACATCAAGAGCAGCTTTATCAGCCCCAGGGGCCCTGCGGGGGGTTATCACAGGGGATGTGACAGCCACAATTGCTGCCGTGTGGAGATCCCGCACCACAGAGCCAGACAGGTTGTTGAAACAGTGATTTTGCTTGTGAACACCTGCTGCCAGCCAAGGGAATGAGGAATGCCGGGCTCTGGTCACATTCTGGACTTGCACTAAAACCACAGGTGAAGTAGAGCAGCCTCCTTGCTCTCTCTCCCCTGGCTCTTCATCCATCCTGGGGCAAACAATTGTGTCCAGGAAGGAACTACCCATCTCCAGCTCAGCCACACTGATGCAGTCTAAAACCAGTTTTAGTCTAAACCAGTAGTTTAGACTAATGTTAAAAAAACATCAGGTTTTTGGTCTAAAAAACCAGGTTTTTTAGGCTAAAACCAGTCTAAAACCAGGGAAGTTACCTGGCAAAGGGCACTGTCCCTGAACTTACAGACCTCACCATGGGTCACACCCTGGCTGTAAAGCCCTGCTCTGCCTCGTAGTGCCTGCAGGCAAAAACTTTCCCTCTCTGGCCTTTGACAAAGGTTTGGGCTCCGTGAAGACTCTGCAAGTGCCGGGGCCCTGCCCATTCATTAATGTCAGAGCTCTGACCCAGCACCTCAATCGATCTCTGAGCACTCATCAATAGCAGCACCGTCACACCAGGCCCGTGTGAGGAGAGCAGGAAAATGAGCACAGACAGATCCCTAATAATAATCACAGCTCCTCTTGGAGGAAACAAAGCATCTTCTTTTTTTTGGGTTTTTTTTTTCCCAGAAACGCAGGCAATAAACCCAAAGAACCGGTTTCCTGGTTTTAGTTTTCCTGTAGATGGGAGAAAAGGTTCCCTTGCAGAGCTCCAGAATGGGCAGGTTTTGAGCAAGTGAGACCTTTTTTTGGACCTCCAGGTGGGATTTTGGGAGGTGAGGTGACTCTGCAAACTAATATTTCACGGTGAAAAAGCGAGGTTGCAATTCCACGCTGGAGACAAACAGAGACACACATCTAGTGGGAAGTTCTCTATGAAATGTAATCCTCACTTGACTGGGTAAATCACCTTTTGTTCTCTGTGTGTGTGTAAATATCAGCAGAAATACTCGGATGGGAGGTCAGAGCACTCAGCAAAGCACAGAGCTGGGGCAGGCCCAGCTTTGGGGGCAGGAGGGGCTGAGCACAGGGATTAGCATGGACATCCCCACTCATCCAATCTCGTTTGTAAATAGGAACGGAGCTTAAGGATTGCAATTCTTCAGGGAGAACTTCTCTGCTAATTGCCACAGTTTTGTTCAATTGACTGTTTGGCAAAGTGCCCTGTGCTTATCAAAACAATTAAATCCCAAATATCTGTTGCTGATCCGTGGATTTTTTTGCAGGAATTGGAGTAACAATGTCACCAGGCAGCTCTGGTGGCTTTCACTGAGTGTCCCCCCTATTTCCCCTGGAGCCTAAAACAGGCATGTAAGATAACCTTACAACATCACTGTTGGAAATTNATTGCCACAGTTTTGTTCAATTGACTGTTTGGCAAAGTGCCCTGTGCTTATCAAAACAATTAAATCCCAAATATCTGTTGCTGATCCGTGGATTTTTTTGCAGGAATTGGAGTAACAATGTCACCAGGCAGCTCTGGTGGCTTTCACTGAGTGTCCCCCCTATTTTCCCTGGAGCCTAAAACAGGCATGTAAGATAACCTTACAACATCAGTGTTGGAAATTTGAAAAAAAAAAATCAAAAAAAAACCCAAAAAAACCCCAAAAAACCAACATGCTTATATGGAATGTTCCTGAAGGGACACAGACACAGGTGACTGAATAGTTTAACCATCCCTGCTGCCAATGTGCAAGCTCTGCTTTGGGTAACACTTCCCAAATTATTCCAGTTCAATTATTTAAAATAAAACTTCTTTCTGCAATTTCAGTGACTCAGTACAAGTGTCTTGGTTTGCAGAGTTGAGGATCACATCAGCTCCCAAGAGAATTGAGTTGTTTGAGTTACATCAGTTAAGCAAGGGCCCATTTCTGGATTCAAACTCTGTCCTCAGGCAGTGCTTACAAAAACTGAGCTTTATCTTTTGGTCAAATTTAACTACTCACTAGAAATTGCAAGTACTGGCGGAAGACAAGAGGAGGAGCACCAGGACAGATCCAGGATTGCTGGAAGGGATAAGAGCTTCTTATATGCAGAACAGAGATTGTTCTCTTAAAATGCAGCTCCAGTCTCATGCTGATATTGGGCTGCTATTACACAGGATTTGGTAAAATGCAGCTTTTTCACTTCTGCTGCTCTCATTTGTGCTGTGCAGAGCACATTGCTTCCTTCTGCTTCTCTAGTCATCCAAGTGTCGGGCTTTAAAATAAGGAATATGCAAGTGATGCCTCAGGATTTTAGCTTTTATATTTTTCATATATTTGTAATCCTGCAATTCTTTAGGGTAGAACTCTAAACTTCACACACAGTGTGAGCTGCTGCTTCCCCATTTTGGTCAGACACAACAATTCCTCTTCAGGCCTGGCAATCAAGGACACCTCACTGCCTCAGGCCCTGAGAGATGGAAACAAAAGTGAGTTGGGGGGAACAAACTTGGGGTAACTGACTTCATTACCTGAAGCTGTAATTGGAAGATGAACCCCCAATCTGCAAATGGACCAAACTGATAAAAGTGTGAAAACCCATGACCATTGTCTATTTTTGGGTGCAGCCCCTGCTGGGTTTGGTCTGCCCAAAATATACCTGCAGGCCCTTCAATAAATAGAACTGCTTTTTATTCCCTTCATTTTGGCTGGCCTCTGTTTTTAGGTAGCCCAAAAAGGCATCACAAGGAGCAGCAATCACTCTGGCCTTTGGGCTGATGCCCAAAAGCCACTGGTGGCCCTCGGTGCCTGGGCTATAGATGCCACACGTGAATTTGGTGCTTCCCCCCGGTGCTGTCACCCCCTTGTTCAGGGCTCCGGGTCCCCCTGGAGCCTCCTGCTCTGCAGAGCCATGCGGCAGCAGCAGCAATAAGGGTGATAGATAACCTCCAAGGTGCTTCCCGACAGCTTTTACAATGCTTAATGAGGTAAACTAATTGTAAATTGTGGCAAAATGGGAGACTTAACGACACTTCAGCTCTTGAAAGGAGTTTAAATACTGAGGAATTGGCTACGGGAGGTAGTGGGGAAGCCCCTGAATTCACCCAGACAGGATCCCAGTCTCCTGTGAGCCCCAGGTCTCATCACCTCACACGGATGTGGTTCCCGCTGCAAACCAGATGCGAAAATATTTGCTTTTCATTTTGGGGATTCCAAAATCATCGTGGCTCCAGAGCAAGAGAAGTGAAGAGCTGCCTGTGCCAGAGTCAGCAGCACCTGCCCAGCTCCTCCTGCCTGGAGGGTTTGGAATCTCCCTGTCCTGGCACACAGTCCTGACCTGGGACCAGCAGAGCCACCAAAATGGGGATCATCTTCTTCTCTGACTGATCTCAAGGAATAGGAGCCTTTTTCTCACTTTCTCTCTTCTGTTGAAATTTAACTGGCTGCCTGTCAAATCACTGAATGAGAATAAAATCACAGCTAAGGATCCTGAAATCTGGAACAAATTCATGTCATATGTTCCTGCTGAACCACTGCTACCCCTCGGTTACACATCACCACCCGGCCCCATCTGGGAGACATGAGCAAACTTTTGATATTGTGTGATATGAAATATTCACACTGGCTTTGCAGCAGATGTCAATGGCTGCAGCAGCTCCTCTGTTCTGGGCTCATTCTTCTGCTTCAGTGAAACTTGCTTCTCTTCCCACAAAATCTGTGAAAGCTGCAGCTGCTGTGATCCTGCAAACAAGGAATAACATTCCCTGGCATTGCAATTCAGAGCTGAGTTTTTGGGGTTTTTTTCCAGCTTTGCTTTCCATTTCTGCAGTTTGGTAGAGGAGGTTCTGAGTTGTCACCTGCCCAGTACAAGTGACCAGCAGTGGCAAAGTGTTCCCAGCCTGGACAGACTGGGAATGCTCCTCCCCATCCACTGGGGATGTCAGCTCCTGGTAGGAACTTACTCTGTCCAGCAACAGGCTCTGAGAGAAGGAACAAGGATCTCAGGGGTTTTGGACACACTGGGGCAGACTCTGTTCCTTCTGTCCTGTTCTGCAGTGTGTCAAGACCCTGTTCTGCCAGCAGAGGATGGGAATTCATGGAGCTGCTGGTGCACAGCTGGCCAGAGCCAGCACCAATGGAGCCATGTAGAGTTTTTCCAGCTGTTGTCCTACTTGAGTGGAAATTTAGGCTGATTTTCAGTGAGCTGATGCAGAATCTCTCCCTGTGCTCTGATAGACTTAGTAAGTTTTGCACATTCAAATATTGACCTTTCACAAATCCTTCTCAGCCTCCCACTGGGGCAGCCGCTGCTGTGAGGGGAAGCAGGAGCTGGCAGGGCCTGAGCAAGCTGAATATCATCCTCCTTAAACAGCTCTGCGGTGTTCAGGGGCATAAAACCTTTAAGAGCTGCAAATGGCATTTTTCAACGCGCTGCCTCCTCCTCGAAAGGTCAGGTGGGAGTTAAACCGGAGGCTCCTCTTCTCTCCATCTTAATCAGCCATCGCAGGCGCTTATCAAATTTCCCTCCTGTCTCCCGGCTCTGATGGAATTGATAACCTGATCTGAATTCTCCCAGAGCGTCGCTGATGGAGGATCAGCTGCGACAGAGCGTGGCAGTGCCACTCATTGCCAGAGCCACGTGAGATTTGGATGCCTCAGCTGCTTCAGCACACAGAAGTTTCTGCATTTGTTTTGCTTCTTGTACCTGCTGTGATCCCATCCCGTCCAGGAGTTTTCCAAACCTGCCACAGTGACCCCACTGCCCTTCTCTGAGCTGTCACAGGCGCTGGGGACGGGGCACAGAGGACAGGACACCCGCCACAAGGACAGTCCTGGCACTGCCAGCGCTGCCAAGGGAGACTGAAACCCCCCCAAAATCCAGGGCACAGGCAACTCACCATCATCTGCCTGTGCCCCTGCAATGCCGAGAGCTTCATTAACATCCTGCTAATGAGTCACTTCCCAAGCTTCGTCCTTGCCTCCCTCCTCCTTCCCCCTAATTACTCACAGACGGCATCACCAGTGACAATGACGAACCAGATATTAGATCATCTTTCCAGGAGGGACTTTTCCTGCCACCCTGCCTGACTCAAAACCAGGAGTGAGCATGAGGGGAGACCCCGGCAGGTCCTGGCAGCTCCAAGAGGCGGGCACAGGCTCCCGCAGGCACCCAGCAGGCAGCCTGGGAGCTCAAGCACCCGATTCTGCCTGGGCTGTGATCTCAGCAGCCTCCCCAGGGAGCCAACATCCATCCCCTGAGCGGCACTCCCAGCTCCTCCGCTGCTGCCGCGGGTCCCTGCGGGAAGGGTGAGCCAGAGGCTGCCTGGAGGCATCCCCGGGGATGTCTGAGAGGCATCCCTGGGGCTGTCCCAGAGAAATCCTTGGGGATGGCCCAGAGGAGGCCTCCTGGGGCTTGTAGGAGGAAGGAGACAATGAGAACACGACATGGATCTTCCCTCTGTGCTGTCTGGAAGAAGATGACCTGAGGGAAAAACAGATTTTTCCCACAAGGAGAGCCACTGCCTTCCTCTCTGCTGAGCTTTCATGAGGTTGAGCTCCTGTGTCCCATTGCAGATCCTCACCAGCAGCTCTTCAAGTGCTACAAACTCTCCCTGGCTCGTGTCCCTGCCACCAGGACAGTCCTGGCACTGAAACCCCCCCAAATCCAGGTCACCACTGACCAGCTGTGCTGTCTCCACCCTTGCAGATAGAGATGCCAAGGCTCAGAAGCTTTGGGCAAAGCTGGGGCAGGATTCTGAGAAATGCTGCCCTGATTTTTAAAGGAATTTTAAAAACAATCCCGTTTGAGGTCAAAATCTGGCGAGGACATTTCATGTAACTGGTTCACCAGCCACAAATAGCCTGAACTACAGAACTTGTTTTATAGCAGCAAGTATTTGCTGGGAAAATGTCTGTTAAATAAAAAAAACCAACCAAACAAACAAAAAAAAGAATATTCCAGCAAGGCAGTCACAGAAATGCTTTGTCCAGCCCAAATCCCAAGTTTCTGCAGAGGACAGTGGGAGAGCAGCAGCTGGGAACAGGCTGGGTGACCCTGCCTGGCCATATGTGCACCGTCATGAAGGACATGGCACCAAGGACAGATTTCCCTGGTTATCCACGTGTCCTTGCCCTTGCCAGGTGGGGAAAGCATTTGTTATGCTTCCTGAAGCTCCCACCTTTGCAGCAAAGTCTTTCAAATTCGTGGACATCCTGGCTGTGTTCCTGGGGCAGGATCTGTCGTGCTGCTCCCCCCGGTCGGTGCCAATCTGCTCCTTTCCTGGGATGCAGCTCCACTTGCTGAAAGCAGATGCCATGCCCAGATTTCTTCTGCTGCTGAATCTCAGCTGTAGTTTGGCAGTTCCACGGTGATGTAGTGTTTTCCTCTCTCTCCCTGTCATGCCATCCCTCCTCCGAGGTGAGCTGGCCGCGTTTTCCATCAGCTGTTAATTCACTCTGATGTTTGCCTTCCTCTCTCCTTCCAAAGCATCACAAATCACGCTGCTTCTCCCTCCTGCACACACCCCAGGGGAGAGGGAGGCTGCAGGAAAACATCCTGGGAAAGGAGCTTTGGTTCTCTGCCTGCTCCAAACGGAAATAATTTTAAAATGGGAGGAAAAAAATCTCACACGATGTTAATCAGTTCTTTCAATATTTGCTGTGCTTGAAGCACTGACTTGCTTTTCAGATTTTAGAGGGCAGGAAATATCACACGGATTTTGAATTAGGAAATGACACACAGACACACAATCACACATCCCTCTCTCATCCCCAGACTACCCTCACCCCTCATTCTCCCCAGCTACTGGGGTGTCCCTGTGGTGTCCCTGTGCTGCTGCTGGCACTGCCCCGAGCATCCTGCGCCCAGGGTTTGCATCCTTCCAGAGGAATCCCTACCCTGGCAGACAGCTGCAATATTATAAAAGTCAGGGAGTAACATTATGTGTCAGAAGTGGTCAAATTAAGTTAATTTGACCTTTAAACTCCATTTTTAATCCCTTTCTTTGGCATCCAGCATGATTTGCATTCCACTATACTGACACTCGGCCTAACAAATGACTTTCTTTCCAAACTGCCTTTGAAGTATCTGAACTTAATGGACTATAACATTTATGAACATCTGAGTTCTTCTCTCAGCAGCTGCACTGGGTTATTGATGATCTAATTGAAATGCTGGCAAATATATTCCAGCAGTATATGGGGAGCAGCAGCCGACTCGGCACGACCCCAGAGCCTTGGAAGCGTATGGTTTCCCTGCTATTCATTAGCAGCAGACAGTATATTTTCAGCTATGTTAAAACAACAACAAAGAGCAGAGTAAAGACACCAGAAGAGACAGAAAAAAAAAAAAATAATAATAAAAAAAATTCCACATGCAGGAAAAAGGCTGATTTGTTTCTCCTCTGTGGATTCCCAGGCAGGGATCACTGGAGGCAGCTGGTGCAAATTGGGCACTTCTTGGAACCTGGGATTTATTTACAGAAATACCCAAGGGCAAGGCAGGTTATCCTTCCTTCCAGGGCATGCTCACCTTCCTGACTGAACAGGTAAAAATATATAACTGTGTACCAAAATATGTGGGGTTTGTTATTGGATCCAAAAATCATCACACTCTCTTCTAAGCCCTGTGCGGGGTGATCCATGTTGGAAACCTCCAAATTGCCCACGAGCTGCCCCCAGTGCTCCCCAGCTGGCACACACCTCCACCAGGACTTCAACAATGTGAGGTTTGGAAATGCCCATTTCCCTAGTAATGGCTGGAATCGCGTTGCACTCAATATTTATCCAGCAGCCAGCTGAGAGCATGCTCTGCTCTCCACTGATTGGCACGTAATTAAGCAAAGGAAAGAAAGTCATAATGTTTAGCAGCAGCAGCACTTGAGTATTCAACAGTAACAGGAAAGATAGGGATGGTATGCTGCTAAAAATAAATAGGGAATGGCTTATTAGGAGGTGTAGTGAGTTCCCGTGCCGTGAATAGCTTCAGGCAGTCCATTCCCTTCCATTTCATTTCATTTGATAGTCAGGATTTACACCAGGGATAAAAGAGGAGGAAAAAGGATATTGAAAAAAGTGGAGAAAATTTTTGACATGAAAATAAAGACGAGGGGAAATCAAATTTGTATCTTTGAGCAGATGGAGGCTGAGCTGTTCCTGGCGTCCTCCACACAGCTGGATTCACTCTCCTGGTCCAGGCTGGCTAAAAGACGCCGATAAAAATGAAAAATGCAAATGAATTCTCTACACCTTACTGGACACACACCGGAATGGAGGGTGCCACTCAGAAGGCAATCTCTCCAAAACATTTAAAAACATTGTGCAATTTATATCCTGTGCTTGACAGAGCATCCAAAAGTAATTTCAGCAGTGTGTCCCGGTGCCACCGTGCTCCGCCGAGGGTGCCAGTCACTGTGCCGTGCCTGTGGCCCTGCTGGATCATTTCCCTTCCCTCTCCAAGCTGCAGAGCTTTAAAATGCAATACGAGTTGGCTGCTGGCCTCCTCATTTCTGCTGGAAAATCTGGCTGTGCCAGCATGTGTAAGGTCAACAGCACAAAGCCTGCTTATTAACTGGAAATTTGGGGGATCTGGTGCCAGGAAATAGCTCTCAGCCTTTGTGAGAAGGAATAAAGAGGTTTCAGGGCAGTGGTTTGCTACAGAGGAAAATCAGGTTGGAGCATATTTCATGGTCCAGATTTGCCTCTGTTCCAGGGCACCAGAAGCTGTGTCTTATCCCACCAGGACACTCAATTAGGCCTTTTTAATTTGAGCATAAAGCTCCTCTGAATCACATTACACCCACCCACGGCATCTCTGTCCCCCAAAGCACAGGGGACAGCTGTGACAGAGTCCCACGACCCCCTGGCACACTGGGGGTGCCTCTCTGCCCTCTGCCTCTCTCCTGGCTGTCCTAACTCCAGATGTTTTGTTATTTAGGGATAAAAAACCACTTTGGGCTGAGCTGCACAGGAGACATTCCCAGCTGCCTTCATGAAAAATCCTGTTTCCAGCTGTGCTGGATGGACACTCAGGCTTCCCCACTGGCACTTCCTGCTCCTGCTTTGCCAAGCAGGGATTTACTGTTGAGAAGCAGCAGTCTAAGCAGGGAGTAGTGGGGGTATTTTCCCTTTTTTTTTTTTCCATTAAGTGGAAATTCACAGCGAGATTTTTGAGCATGAGAAATCTTTGCACCTGGGCTGCAGTGCAGGAAGGGATTTAGGGTTATCTGGGAGCTCTTTTCCAACCTTAATTCCAAAGGCATCCCAAACACAGGAACATGCTCAGCTCCACTGAATTCCATGCTGACACTCACCTGCTCAGATTTACATCTGGGTCATGGTAGTTTTGCTTTTGGGCCAACAAAAAGAGTTAAAAGCAATGAGGTTTGAAATAAGAGAGATGGGAGAAAATATTTCCACTCATTTACCTTTTAACTTTGAAACTGTTTCAGAAAAGGCTCTGCAGGGGCACCTGGTGGGTTCTGATGAACCAAACCCACCTTGGTTTGTCCATCCCCAGCCCTGTTTCCAGGGACAGCCAGTGTCAAACCTCAGGTTTCTCTGCACTCACGTTCCAGATCCAGATGGAGCAGCAGCAGGACGGAACAACGGTTGTTTCTCTGGCACTCGCTGTGTGAGCAGTTCTTAGAGGCTAAAAATGCCTCCTTTTTTTTGCAAATTTCATCATTTTTAACCTTGAAGCCTCTGCTCCTGTTTCAGTGTGATTTGGGGAATGGACAGTAGTTCACAAATTTAATTTCTCTGGTTCCCAGCAAAGGGGAGATGACTTGCACTGTTGGGGACAAGAAAAAAAGCATTAAAGCAACAGTATTCCACTAATTTTGCAAACAGATTTTGGATAGAAGGATGAGCATTCCTACTCCTGGCTAATGTAACATGTAAATTCTGCTGATAACACGGCTCCCCTCTCATTGAAGCTGGTAAATGATTTCCTGAGGCTCCTCACGGAATATCTGCTTCATTTAAATCCCCTCTCTTCTCTCCTGCAAACAATGAATACCAGATTCATCCCATGGATTTGTCACTTAAAATTTCTATTAAGAAAGGGAATTCTGATTTAAAAGCAGAGTTTGGGACCAGTTAGCACAAGCTGTGACAGTGCTCCAGTGGTTTTGTTGTCACACTAAACAGACACGGAGGCTCCGGGCATAATGAGCTTTCCTTTGTGGGAACAGACAGAGCCTGGAAACAATGGAACCTCTGATCTGGGATTTGGATGCATTTGGGCTGGGAAATGAGCACGCTGGAGAGATAAGGCAGATGAATCATCCAGAAGGGATTGCTGCAGAACGGGCTGTCAGTCTTCGCATGGTTTTGTGGACTCAAATTTTATTCCGATTTGAAATTACGCAAAAAAACCCCACACATTATAAATCAAGGGATAAATCAAGGCTGGAGCAGTGTCCGGGTCAAAGGCAGAGGGAGCCTGGGAGCCTGGTCCCTTTCCAAACATATAAATCATCCTAAAGTGATTCCAAACTCGCTGGAATGCTTCATGAACCTTGGGAATGTTTCCAGAAGATCTGGCGTTAGTCCCAGTGTAGAATAAAAGCGCCTTGAAAATTAGATGAATTTCACCTGAAATTGCACCCGTTTTCAAGGGTTTAGCTTCAAACTTCTTGGCCAGTTTTGAGTCTGATAAAACGTTCCCACAGAAAGGGCAGAAAGTTTCCTGGGATCTTGTTTAGGAGAATATGTCCCTGTGCCAGTGGTTCATACTGGGGTGCTGACAGACCTCCATCCAACAGGAGCTCAGGGAAATGTTCAACAGCAATCAGTAATGCTGAAAACAACATTAAATTCTACTGATTTGGAGAGCTGATCATCCAATGGCTGCTGAAGGCCTGGCCAAAGTGGGCTCTGCATCAGTCATAGAGATTTTTTTTATTTTTTTTGCATGAATCTTAGAGGACTGGATAAACTTCAGAGGCTCAGAGTGAGGTGGATGCCACGTCTGGGCTGGAAGAGGAAAGGTGTGGGAATGGAGCTGTAGGGTGTCTATTAATGCATCATCCAAGCAGTGCAAGGAGTGGAAAAGTCTCGATTAGTGAAAAACTGAGAAGTGATGAGATGATTTTGAGGAGCTCAGGGGGGGGTGGGCTGGAGCAGCCTGTGCCTACAGTGACCTGTTGCTCTCACCATGGGGATGTGAGGTGCTGGTGTTGCACAGGGGATGTGCCAGAGGCTGGATCACCCCAGGACAATGCCCTGGGAGGCATCCTCCATGCTCACACCCATCCCCACCAAGCAGCTTTGTCCAAACCCCAGCCCCATCAGCAGCATCTCCAAACCCAACAGCAGCTGCTGCCAAGTCCCCCCTCGCTGCTGGGGGCCTGGTAGAGTCTCATGTACCAGAATATCAGACAATTTAATTTTTTTTTTTTTGAACACCGTTTTTCGTTCCTGAGCGAACACAGCGTGTTCTCTGATCTGCATTTCCCTGCTTTGATCATCCGTTCTGCAGATCAGTTTTCCTGTTTAGAGGTACAGCAGGACACGTAATGAATGCAAATGCGACACGGTCGGAGATAAATGTCTAGACTTCAGAGCCTAATCCTCCCAAATCTTACACCCTGATACAATGTTTTCATATTTAATACATTCTGAGGGATTTTGCTTTTATAAATAATGAACTAATCTCATCTTCAAGGCATCACTTTGCAGTTTAGGTGTTAAATACTTATATATATATATATAAAGCAGCATTCTGTCCTCAGAAAAAGCTGTTTGAACCAATATTAACTGAGACCTCCCCTCAGATAAAGGCTTTGGCAGGTTGGTTGGGTGATGACTTTAGGAATAAAAACTACTGGAAAACTACATTGGGTGAGGCAGGGCAAGAACTGGGATGAGGAGACATGGAAGGGAACTATTAGTCCAAAATTCCAGGCGTCCCCACTCCACAGGTGGAGCTCTGTGAGTTGGTTCAGCACAGGGGGGAAGCAGAGAAGTGCACAGATTCCCGTGGAAATCCATATTCCCACAGCTGCCCTGTGGTGTGTCCTGCCAGCTGAGCAAACGGCAGCAACTGTCCTGAATTATTACAAAACAATGTGCTGTCTGCCCTGCAGGATGGATGAGCAGCAGCTCCGAGCTCCTGAGCTGGAATCACCCTGCAGGCTGCAAAAGAAATGAGGCAGAAAGTGGCCTGGGCTGCTGGAGAGTCCACAAGATTCCACAGGATCTGGCTTCACAGAGCAAGGAGAAGGTGCAAAAGCAGGATGGATGTCGGGGGAATCCACCTGCAGCTCCCTGAGCTCCAGAGGTGTAGGGAACAACACTGAAATAACAACAGGAATAATGGCAGAGAGGGAGAACTGCCCCAAAAAAGTTTTAGTGCTTCTTGTTTACCCAGGAAAGAACAACATCTATATTGTTTAGAAACTTCTTTGCATAACTAATATTTTAAATGTCTTACTATCTTATAATTAATAAATAATAATAATAATATAATTAATAATTTGCCGGAGGGCTGAAATCCCACAGCTAAGGTTTTGTTCCCAGCAAAAGCAGATAGCAGAGATAATTTGCTCTGAGCATATTATTGGTGTAATTCTGTTTCTCTGGCACCAACAGAGGGTTTTACATTTCCTTCCAGATTGATGGCATTTCAAAATAAATGGAATTGAGCCTGCATGAAAAGGGTGGGAACAGATTGCCCAGGGAGGTTTGGAGTCCCCATCCCTGGGGGTGTCCAAGGAAGGCCTGGATGTGGCACTCAGTGCCCTGGGCTGGGTGGAAAGGTGAGGATCAATCACAGGTTGGTCTTGGAGGGCTTTTCCAACTTCAGTGACTCTGTAAGAACTCCTGGGATTTTGAGATGTGGGTGCTCAGGGCTGGGTAAGGGCACGGCAGAGCCTGGATGTGACCCAGGGACGTGTGGCTCAGACACCTCCTGGAACAAGAATGTCTCATTTGGTGTTTGTCATCCAAGTGGCACAATTAAAGCCTCCCTTTAGCACAGCCAGCCCCAAAATCCACCCAGAGGGGTGGAGAGGAGCGTGGCTGTGGAGAAAACTGCTGACAGCAGAGCTGCTGCTTTTCCGCCCCACACACAAATCCCACCTAATGGCATCCCCAGAGAGGAGCCAGAGCCTGTCCCTCCCTGCTTCCCTATGCAGACACTCACACACAGCTCCTGCTCCTGCAGCTCCTCCAGCACAGCACAGTCCAGGGAGAGGATTTTAAATGATTGACTGTGGCAAGAGAATGGTTTTAAATTGGGAGCAGAAGCAAAGCTGGAGCCTTTCCAGGTCAGAGAGAAAAATAAGTTTCTCCCAAAGATGGGTCTGACTCTCTGGCAAGATTTTCTCTTGCTGCCTCACACAGGGACCAGCTTCAACATCCCACCCCCCTCCTGCAGGGTGATGGGATGGGATCTGAATCTCAGAGGAAAAGGCACCTCATCCTGGCCTTGCTGCAAAGCTCTTGGACAGCAAAGCAGCAGAAGGCACCAAGCCCCCCAAAAACGTGTGTCTCTTGCAGGGAGTATTTGGCAACCAGCCACAATCCCCTGGAGTGTGAACCCCCCAGCATCCATCTGTCATTAGAAATCCCCTAATTCCCTTTTCTGGGCTTCAAAATGCTCTTAACCAGCATTCAACAAATTGAGTTCAAAGGGACCAAGGCTCCTATTTAAGCACTTCTCCCGGGTGGAAATGTTCTAACTCATACTTGTGTGAGTAGCCCCTGCACACTGCCAGGCTGCTCCCAGGAGTCCCTGTTTGCACAGTTTAGCCATAATTACTTTCTCCTCTTTCTCCAGCCAGCCTCCAAGCACTTCTTTGCAAGGGGAATTGCAATTCCCTTGTCAGGAGATGGGATGCTGGTGTAATTGAGAGAGAACACCAGCCTGTTTCTGACTGAGCCTCTTTTCTCCCTCCCTCCCACTCACTACTTATTGTATGGGAAGGAGAAGCCCTCAAGATATGCTGGACAGACTCTTGGAAATAACCTTTTTCATCTCAAAGATCCTGCTGAATTTTAGATTAAAAAGGAAGCTTTTCTTTCAATAATGTATTTCCCCCTTGGCTCTGTGGCTATCAAGTAACTTTCCCTGAACAGAAAGCTCAAAAGATGAAGCTTCCCCAAATTCAGATTCATGAACTGAATCTCTTACCTCCCAGAAGCCTGGCTGGAGAGAGGAAAGGCAATCAGGGCATGAATTTCATATTAAGAAGAATAAATAAAGCAAGACCTCTTTTATTTCATTCCTTCTGGCTGTGCAGGTGAGCAGGGGTTATTAACCACTGCTTAAATCAGCACATCTGGAAGGAGAGGGTCACCCAGCCCTGGCTCTCCACAGACCCTGAGCAGCTGCAGCTACCAACAGAGGGAGAGCTGAGCCCCTGGAATGGGGGTGTTGGGCCTTGGGGGAGCTTTAACACAGCACTGCAGTTATGGGGCCAAAGAACACAAAATAACCTGTGCAATCCTTCCCTGCAGCTCTGCCCTCTCCAGATCTTTAAATCTCTGCAGAGCGTCAGCTGGAGTGCTGGCCCTGCCAAGGGGGACCTGTGCCAGATCTGTGTCTGATGTGACACCTCTGCAGTGACACAGGTGTGGAGGGGACACCACACTGACAGCACACAGGGGACAGAGCACAGGCTGGTCCTCAGAGCCCCTCAGAATCTCAGCAAATACAAAACTGCAGTTTCCCAAACGCTGCTTTTCGCAGTCGCAGTTTTAACAAAGAAATTGCAGGATTTTGGGGAATCCCAGGCATTGACCCCATCCTTGTATGAGCTGAACTGATCTCCCAGGAAAGGCAGGGGAGGAATGGTCCTGGGGGTCACCTTGACAATGGCAAAAATCCCACCCAAAGGCATCAGTGCTGAGCACTGCAGGCCTGTGTGTGACATCTGCCAGGCTCACTGTGGGAGCACATCCCCACAGCCTGTGCAGCTGCTGGATCACTGCAGCCTCATCCCGAAGTCTGTGTCCCAACAGGAGCTGTGGGTTTGGGGCTGGGCTCTGCCCAGGGCTGCACCAGGTGCTCCAGAGGAGGAGGAAGAGGAAGGCAGAGGCTGGCTGAACTCATGGCTCCCAGATTTGTTCACCTGGGCTTGACTCACCTGCTGTTGATTTTGATGCTCCTGGAAATCCCATCCAGACTGGAGCCTCAGCCCAGCTGCACATCAGCGAGCCTTGTCAGGGTTAATGATGCCAATACTGGGCTGAACCGATCCCTGCTGCAATTCCCCCCAGACCAATAGTTTTCCTGCCACTGGAGCTGTATAATAATCACCTGGGAAGCCCAGGTAACCCCACAACCTCTCATTTCCCTGTTAGCAGCACACAGGTAGCAGTGGCTGTGTCAGGCAGCGTTCTCTCCTCTCAGGCTGAGAAATAATGGGAAACTCCTCGGGAGGTGATCCGACCTGCAATAAGGAGCACAGCAGCAGCTACACCTGGGGAGAATATTGATGGCTGGATCTCATTTCAGGGGCTGCATTCCCACACGTGGGCACGGATAACACAGAGCTGCGATCGATAGATGGACGGGGTTGGTTTTCAGGGCACCAGCAGAGGATTCATTCCACAGCTGCAGACCCTGTTACCATGCAAACATGCTGATTGCTTTGTTTGTACAAGCAGCACAAAAAAATCAGGCACCAATCTCTGTTCTCTGTAGCAGGGACAGGTCCCAAGGGAATGGCTGTGTCAGGGGAGTGGGGTGGGTTCAGATTAGATATTAGGAAAAGGTTCTTCACCCTGAGTGTGTTTGGGCATTGCCCAGGCTCCCCAGGGTATGGTCACTACCTCAAGGCTGCCAGAGTTCCAGGAGCATTTGGACAATGCTTTCAGGGACAGGGTGGGATTGTTGGGGTGTCTGTTCAGGGCCAGGGGCTGAACTGCATCATCCTTGTGGGTCCCTTCCCACTCAGGACATTCCATGATTCTGTATTATCCTATGAAATTAAACAAAGGGCTTGAATTCCTTTTGCTTTCCATCCTGCCTAACCCTAAACTGCTGAGGGCAAGGCAGTCCAGACAACAACCATGATTCATTCCTGGCACAGCCTATTTTTGACACAACAGCAGCAGCCAACAATTTGCAACTCCATAAACCGGATGCACGATTCTAATTTATGTGTGAGCTAATGGATCGTTGCTCCTGTAATAAACTGCTCGGAGTGGGTTGGATTTATCAGCAAGCGGATTGCCCTTTACACATTTTTATTTAATTTTGCTTTATTTCGTGAGGTGCCAAGTCAACAAATGATTAAATATGAGCAAATATTTTTCCACTGGAGTTTTATCAAGGTACCTAATCCAGTTAAGAGATGGAATGTAATTGCTGCTGGAAGCGAAGCTTGTTTTCCACCAGGGTTCTCAATTAAAATAAATAAATAAATAAAGGGGGTTTCCCTTCTGAGAAGAACAGGAGGTTACGGAGGGTGTTGTGCCTGGAAAAATAAACAGGGAACTTGTTGAGATGACGGAGGCTCTGGATGGGATTTTGCACAGCCCTGTTCTCACACTCAGAGAGCCCTCAGGAGGCTTTGGCTTCCCTTACCCATTTTGGGAAGCTGTCTCTGCCTGTTGCTGCTCAGCAGCCTGCCCCTGTGGGGCACAAATCAGAGTCCCTGGTCCCCAAAAAGTCTCTCTCTGCCCCCTTCTCCCTTCCAAGATGCATGGGGAGCCAAGGAACCTTCCCTGCCCTGCCCTTCCCTGCCCTGCCACCACTGGGCACATCCCAGGTGTCAGCTAGCAGACCCAGAACCAGGGAAGCGCCACTAAACGAGCCCATCGCCTGCCCAGCTGCTCTTTCTGCCCAGCAGAAGGGCAGCAATTACAGGAGAACGTTTCAGAGAGCTCGGGGAAGGCGCAGGGGACTTGCAGAGGAGGGACACGGAGCAATAACGAGTCTGCTGGCAGCACCGGGCAGTTCATTAAATGCTCCCGGTCGCTGTTTACGGTGGCGAGGGCAGAGGTTAAAGTGCTTCACTTGGCAGATTCGCGTGATTTAGGGCTTCAGGTCCCTCAGGTCGAACCACAAACCATGCTTGAGTTACCCTCAGTCACTATAAATACTGCAGTCATGAGGGCCTGGGGAAAACTCGCTCTCCCAAAGCTCCCGTGGCAGCATCCTGTCACCCAGGGGAGGATTTGGGGTGAGAAAACCTCCCTGGGGAAGGTGACAGGGACCCAAATCTCTGAGGAGCAGAGGAGCTGGAAGCTCCCAGGGGCCTGGCCCGGTGCATCCGTTCTCAGCTGCTCCTAAAGCCCAGCCTCGGAGGGCAGCTCCAGCGAGGGAAGTGTTTGTGCTCGGATTACCTGTATCGCGTTTTCTGTTGTTCTGTGCCTGAATTATCCCAGCCGGCGCAGCCGAGGAGCCTCTGGCTCGCCAATGCTGCCACCTATAGCGGCTCTGCAGCAGCAAACAGCTCCCGGGGCTGGCCTGGAGCCGCTCCTGGACAGGAGCATCCTCTGGAGAGGATTTCCAGGGAGCACAGAACGGGCTTTGCCGCTCTCCCCCGCCAGACCGAGCGCAGAGCTCGCCTGTGCCCAGCCCGATCCTTGCCAGCCCTGCAGCAGCCACAGCAGAGCTCCTGCAGGGAGCCCTGGAGGTCAGAGCTCAGCCCCTGCAGAGGGTAAAGGATAGAACAGGAAAATTCACCCAGAGAAGGAGAGGGCAGCTCTGCAGGCAGCAGATTAAAAGGGAAGCGCAGGGAAGAGGAGCAGGTGTGGGTGAGGAGTGCTGAGGTACAAAAGGGCAGCATCAGCTGCTTCCCTGAGGTTTGGATTGACTCAGCAAAGGAGGGAAGGGCAGGTGGGGGCTGTCTGTGCTGCTGCCCCTTCCTCAGTGCCAGTCTGGGCTCTGGGCAGGCTGGGGATGTGCTGGGGCACACTCCAGGAAGGCTGGCTGAGGGAAGGTGCAGGCACAGGCAACCGCCTCTGTCTGTGGCTGTGCTGCCAAGGAGAAAGACAAAGGTACATCTCTGAAAATCTGGCTCTGAGCAGCCCCAGCTCTGCCACCCTGGCAGGGCCAGGCCAGGACTGCTGTGGATGCAGACAAAGCTGCTGACCAATATCCAGATAAACGAAATCGGAGAATCACAGAACCACAGAATGCTTTGGGTTGAAGCTCATCCAGTTCCACCCCCCACCATGGGCAGGGACACCTTCCACTATCCCAGGCTGCTCCAAGCCCTGTCCACCCTGGCCTTGGACGGTTCCAGGGATCCAGGGGCAGCCACAACTTCTCTGGGTAACCTGTGCCAGGGCCTCCCCACCCTCACAGCAAAGAATTGTGTAAATTACTGTAAATATTCAAGAAATGCTAATTCAGCCATCCCTGCACCCGCCTCCATTGCTGCTGCTCTGCCTTTGAAGCCAAACTCGGGATGTTTTCAGGTACATGTCTGGTTGTACCTTTACTACCAGACACTGTGTGCTCCTCTAGGATTTCCAGCACATGCAGAGCAGCCCATAAATATTGCATCTTTTTTTTGTTGTTGTTCAAATTTGAAGCTGTCTTGCACACTGAGCTGTCTAATCCGTGGAACATCTGCTCCAAGCAGGCAGCAATCTCTTAAATGCCACTGTGCACTTACAGAGTTCTCGGCAGCTCTGCGGGAGCCCCTGGAAGAATTTAACTGATATAAGGCACCTCCCACAGCTCGAGCTAATGATCACAATACAAACGGCATTTGCATGCTATGATATTCCTTTTGTGCAGGAGGCAACCTGAGCACCAGCAGCCATTCACACCGCTGGCAGCTTGTTTGCACTCTGGTAACCTGTGCCAGGGCCTCCCAGGTGATGCTGCCCGTTGCCCAAACAGGTGCCCTGCTCTCCTGCTGCCCCTCAGGGTTCTCTTCTGGATGTTGTTGCCCCTTCCGTGTTTGGGTGTTGCCCTGATTTTTTTCAGCCTTCTGATGTTTGCATTTTGTACTGGAGTTTTGCATTGTAACATAAACAAAGAGTGGTGTTTTGTAAATCATGCATTCCTTCCTGGGGGAAGGACAAACTGATAGACTTCTGGTTTGACCAGTGGGGTCAGAGAGGTGTCAACTTCGTCCTGCAATCCCTGATCAAACCCCAAAAGCTATTAAAACCCTGATCCCAAAATAAACTTCCTTCTTTCTCATCTCACAACCTGATGGTGTGAGTGTAATCTTTTCGTGTCCACCTGGTGACATTTGAGGAAGACCAAGGGAGTTTAGGGATACTTGGAAAGGGGGTGTTGCACAAAGCCACGGTGTGGGAACTGACAGTGGTCAGAACATGGGTTCTTAAGCTCCAGGCAGTGCCTTGAAGCCTGTGGGAAAGCCAAGTACAAAACTCTCTCAGTCTGGCCTGGGAAATCGTGAGGAGGAACCCAAAACAATCCCTATAAACAATCCCTGTAGATACTGTCCTCCTGACACCTGGTGTTTTTCCAACTGGTTTACTGGTAGAGATGTTCACAAAAAGGTGGTGCCCTAAAGGACCAATCCTATTCATTGTACCCAAACACTGTATAAAAAGAATCTGTCTTTCTATAAACTTTGCTATAATGCCCTCTGAAGAAATCAGAATTCTACGTGTCGTTACATGAGCAGTTCTGAACCATAACAATGCCACGCTCCCCACGGGTGCTCTCTGCTGCCTGGTTTTGTGCTGTGGGGTGGCTTTAGCTGGTGCATCAGGTTTAGATACCATCTGTCTGTCCAATACTACCCCAGAAAAGACATTTTCCACCTGTTTGGTTACCATGCCAGTAGATGCTTGGTCAGTTCTAGAGGGAATTGACAGAACCATTCAAGGTACGCTCGCAGGGTCGTCCTCATGGGATTTTTGGTCCCCTGTAGGTGGATGAGGCTGGTGGGTTCCTCACCTGCCCAAGGCATCTTTTGAGCCTGAAGAATTGGACAACTTTGATTCTGTAAACATGACTTTTTGCGCCAAATTTAACTAAACAGGGAAGGATCAATCTTTGCTCAAGGATGTTTCTCCCTACCGCTCTACATACAAAAATCAGATTACTCGGTGTAATCATACCTTCTTTAATTCAATCTGCATTTAATGATTTCTCTTATTTCACACACATGGACATGGGTGTGAAAATTTTGAATGAATGTGTTGTATTCAACCAAGGGCTTCTTCCCACGGTGGGATGCCTTTGGGCTGCCCAGAATCTATCCTGACCCTTAAGGCACCTGCTAATCCACCCTGGCAGGGCTGAGACATCAGCACCAAAATCTGGGGAAAGGGAGAAGTGCCAGTGCTGCTCTGGAGCTTCCTGCTATGACCAGCAAATCGCTTCTGTTCGTGTCTTTCTGCCTAATATTTTTCCACTCTTAATTTACTTTGTTTTAATTGATTGGGGTCTCCTGTGGCGTAGCAGCTTATTGGAAAGGAAGGCAGTAATGTACAAAAAAGAAAAACCAGCCCTAATATTTACTCCCTTGCCTCGGGGATTTGCACAGCTCCCCTGCCCCAGTCCTTAATGACACAAACCTATAATGGTCCAACTGCTGCAGCCCAAGGGACTCAAAATCAATGGCATGGTGTTGAAATTACAGAAGATTTGTTGAAAAATGTTGTTTCCTATTGTTTGCTCACTGCAAATCCTGACAGTCCCACCAGAGCCAGTTCATGCACTGAAAGCTCCCAGCTGGCAGCGGTTTAACAGTGGCATCAATGCTGAAAAATGCACTTTTAGGTCAGTGTCTGCCAGCAGCATGAGCCATGGGGAGGGGCAGAAAGGCAGGAATTGAAGCTCCTGCTTAGAACCAGGCTTAGGGGAAATGTTTCCTTTTTCTAAGCGGTTGCATTGTGTTTCCTCTTCCATGTCCTGCCCTGAACCACTGCTGTGTCCCCCCAGCAGCCTGGCAGCTGCCCCCCACTCCTGAGCCCCCCACAAGCCAATACTGACTCAGGACTGTCACAAGAGCAGAATCTTCCTTTGCCTTCTGTTTTCTCAAAGAAATGAAAGAAAATACAACAGGGAGTAGCTTAGAAATAGCAATGGGTTAACTCTGAGTCAGGACAGACCTTCAGAAGAGAAATACCTGAAATCCCTCTCCCCTGCCTGCCATTACTGGGCTCAACAAAGCAGCCAACAAGACAGATTTTAATGGGACTTACATCCAGGAAGACAAAAAGAGGGGAAAATGGAGAAACTGAATTAAAAATGCTTCCAGAGCTGAGATGCCAGACAAGATAAATAGAGATCATCATTCCTCCACTCGGGGAGGTGCTGCCACAGCGCTGCTCACCTGGGCAAGGCAGAGGTAAAATTAATGCCTCCACAGGCACATTAATGTCACTCACCCCCAGGCCCATTTGTCTCCTGCTGCTGGGCTCCAGGTCAGCCCCAACACCTTCCCTGTGCTGCAGCCAGCCAAGCCAGGCAGGAGTTTGGTTTTTCACTCCTCAGCCTGCTGCTGAATCCACAGGGTGAATGCTGGGAGGGGCATGGTGAGGTCTGACCACCAGCAGCTGCCCCCAGAGCTGGGGCTGGAGCTGGGGGAAGCCCTGTCCTGGAGCCCAAAGGCAGCACAGGAGGGGACAGAGCAGCAGGGTGGTAGCAGTGGGATGTACATCCATCCAGGAGGTGGACATGGGGACCTGGAGATGTGTCCACCAGGCAGTGGAGGTGGGGACCAAAATTGGCTGCCCTGTGTTGGTCCAAGTCTGGTCCTGGAGCAGGAGCTCCCTGTGGGAGCCCCAGGCTGTGTCTTGGGAACAAGCTCCCATTTCTCCCTTCCAGTGCCAGAGCTCAGGGCTGTCCTCACTGTCAGAGCTCACCAAAGGCCAAAGGGGCTCTCTTCTGTCCCCTTGTCCTTCTGCAGAGTCCTCCAGGTGACATTTCAGGAGAGCTGGAAGCTGTGAAATTTAAGCATCGGGAGCTCAATCCATTAGCGTCCTGACAAGCCTTGCGGAGATTTACAACGGATTTTACCACCTGCTGGAGGTGCAGCAATGAATTTCCATCTCTAACTCATTCTTGGGCCAAGATTTACAGCTGCCATCAGCCCTGTGCTGTCACTCAGTTCTCTCTGACCAGGTGGGGAAAGGTCACTTGTTAGAGACACAGATGATGAGGCTGTGACCAAGCCACCTGCCAGGCTCCACCTGCACTGAGCCTGTCCCCAGAGCAGTGACTGTCACCAAGGGCTCCAGCAGGGGGAGAATTAACTTCCCTGTGACCCCTGAGAGACCCTCAGGAACTCAGGGGATTCATCTCACTGCTCACCTCTTCCAGGGACTTCCTAAATTCATGGAGCTTTGAAGCCAAGAGGAAAAGGGATGTGAAGGAGACAGGGCTCTGCTTGCTCCCAATATTTATTGCAAATGAAAAACCTCCTGCAATTTGGGATCCAAAAATCCCTGCCAGCTTCCCACACTCCACAATATTTTCCCAAATATTGCCATCCCAGCATGGCAGCCCTTGTCTTTGGAAGCTCTTCCGTGCCTGAGGGCTCTCCCTGCTCACACATTTCCCTGCTGTTTAGTGTAAATCCCATCTCTTAATTTCCCTCCCTTCCTCCTTCAGATAAATCTCTCTCCCCATCCTTATGCCCAGGATCTGCCAGGAGGAATTTTATCCTCCCGTTACACGCTGCTCTTTTTTTTTTTTTTTTTTT
>VXBB01010014.1:570-27621 GCA_013399915.1 Illadopsis cleaveri | reverse complement strand
CGGAATGCTCCGATATCCGGAATCCTCCGATACAGCCCCGCCATCCCACCACCATGATCCTGCTGAATGCTAAACGCGTTGTTTTGTAATTATGCGTTGTCCGAATGCATCTTGAGCCAGAGGGTTTGGTCTAGTTTTGGATGATTTCTCAGCTGATTCACCTCAATACCCGTGAGCAGAAATACGCACGCGTGTCTGTGTGCACAGCCACAAATATGTAACATGTATCCTTAATAAGGACAATACATACTTAATAAAGATAATGCTAGCAAAAGGAAAGAACGGCAAAACTGAGGGACTGCTTTTGCTTTCTCTCCATAAGACCATCCAGTTGGGTGGCTCTGTGGCAGAAGATTGTTGGGTTTCTCACACAGGTGAACGCTCCGGTCCGTGGCGTGCGCCGCCCTCCGCCCCCGTTCCCGGCGCTGTGCCGCGTTATCCGCGGAGCTCCCCCGCCTCCGCAGCCTCCGCCGGGCCCAGGGCGCGTTCGGTATCGCCCGCTGGCCCCCCGGGCGGTCTCACGCCCCTAAGGGGCTTTGCAGAGAACGCCACGGCTCCGCCGGAACTGCCGGCGGCGGTGACATTCCCGTGTCCGCGGTCACCACCTCCCGGCAAAGAGCCGCAGGGCCCGGCTTCCCCAGCGCCAGGAGAGGGAGAGAGCAGGAGCTTACACCCAGCTCAGCACCCTCAGAAGCCGCAGGGAAGGCTGTGTCCACCCCCAGAAATGCCAGGGTCAGGGAGGGTGCTAGGCTCTGAACACTCAGAACCCAGGGACACCGAAGGTGCAGGCACGGGGACACGTCCTGTTGTCCTGTCCCAGCCAGGCACAGAAGAGAAAGTGACAGAAGGCAGAGTTTGGCCCGCTGATGTTTCTTTAGCTCCCGTCACAGATTTCAGGGGACAACCTTTGTTCTGGGTGTTTATTAATTGTCCCTTCTGACCTGGGGAGAGGCTGTGCTGCAGCCTGCACACGGTTCTGGATGAGATCTGCTCTTCTGGAGCTGGTGCCAAGGTGCCCAGCAGCTCAGGAACCAGCCGTGCTCAGCTGCTGAAGCAGATCATCAGTTACTTGGTGTTACCATATCCGGTGTTCCCATCTCCAGCTCTTCATCTTCCTCCTCGGACCAGCTCAAGCTGTCATCAGAGTCCTCATCCTCCACAGCCCCAGGCTCCTCTGTGTTTGCAGCTTCCTTCTCTTGCTCACCACAGGACTGCAACTTGCTTTGGGGGAGCTCCAGCCTGGCCCAGGAGCCAGGGCTGGCTTTGCAAAGCGTGATCTCCACCTTGGCTGGGACCATGCTCACAAAGCTCTTCTCCACATCAATGGTCTAGAGAGAGGGAAAGGAGCAGTGAGCCGGGCAGGGGAGGGCAGGCAGCACACACTCAGCTCCACCCTTACTGCCAAAGCCCTGCCAGAGGAGAAATCTCCTGTGCCAGGAGATGCCTGAGCTGCAGCTGAGCTGAGCTTCACATTGTTATGTCTCAGCAGCACCACAGTGCTCAGGAGAGCTCAGCTTGCCTCAGCCACAGGCGCAGCTGCGGCACAGCCTCTCCCCAGCAGCGAGCTGTGCTGAGACACAGCCATACCCACACCTGTCAGCGCCCTGCTGCCTGCAGGCACAGGCAGCACGCACCAGAAATACAGATGAGAAATGCACATGCAAATTCCTGAGCCTCACTGCTGCTCCCCAGCCAGCGAGCAGCTGAAAAATCAGTCTCATGGCTCAGACCCTGGCCTGCCTGCATCTCACAGCAGGATTGTGGGGGAGACAGGGACCTGCTGGGCCAAAGAACATTTGGGGCAGCCTGGCACCAAACCCAGAACACCTATAGGGCTGGCAGTGACCTCCAGCTCTGACCTTAGCCCTGCATCAATCAGTGCAGCCTCCTCACAACCCCTAAGGCATTTCCCAGCAGAGATGGCCATAAATGCCTGTCTCTGGGCAACCCAGCCCAGGATGAAAAGCTCAGGCTGCCTCACAGAACTGCAGCCCAGCCTCATGCAGACTGCTGGAACAGGGAAATCAAAGCAAACAGGATCTTACCCCCCAGAGCTCCAGTTCTGCCTGGAAAATCTTATTCCCTTCAAAGATGACATGAGCCTCAAGCTGAAAGATCAACAGAAAATTATCTGAGAGGGTAGCACAGCACTGCCAGAGCTCTACCCCCAGCTGCCTTTCAGCACCATATTGCATCCCACATCCTGGCTTCAGTGTAATGGTCTGGTGATCCCCTCAGTACCTGGCAACATTTCACCCCTTTCAGAGCATGACAGGTTCATCTCTGTCACAGCTCAAGGGATTTAAGGCCAGCAAATCCACCCATTGAAGCTGAAAGCCAGAGCTGCTGGGCAGATGCAGCAGTGAAGCCACCAGGCTCTCAGCTCGGGGGTGGCAGGTTGGCAGTGCCAGCCCTGCTTGTAGCAACAGGTGAAACAGGCCACCACAGAGCACCAGGCTGGCTCCTGGGTCTGCAAACTCAGGTGGAGCATGAGAGGGCACATCCCCAGGGCACTCACCATGGTGCGATTGGCCTTCACGCTGCTGAGGGCAGGCAGGGGGTTCTTGGCATAGACTGTCACCACCACCTGGCTGCTGGTTTGGTGCCAGTCCTGCCGGCACAGCACTGCCTTCTTGTCCTGCCGAGGAGAGGAACCCATCACAGCACAGCTGGGGCTCAGGCACCACCCAAACAGAGGGGATGGACGTCTGAGCCAGAGGATGCTCCCTTGCACATTGTTGGAATTCTGGAAGCTGAGAATTTCAGGCTTTCTGTGCAAAAAGGCACTGACCCTCCAGCAAGCACTACATTTGACCTAAGGCTTCTGGATTGAGTGATAGCCTGGGGTTGTGGGTGTGGAGTTTGAACAGAATTATGTGATATCACAGTGTGTAAAACTTAGAGTTTAAGATTTTAGTATATAGTAATATATGTGGGACAAGATAGAGGATTTAAGGTGTTGGCTAAGTCCTTCTTCATGACCTTTTTCTTCATGGTTTTGGGTGTTTTTTTCTAACTGAGTGAAAACGTCCACATTGTGGACCTCGAGTGGTCAGTTACTGGGTTAAAAGTATAAATAATTTAGGTGTCATCTNTAACTGAGTGAAAACGTCCACATTGTGGACCTCGAGTGGTCAGTTACTGGGTTAAAAGTATAAATAATTTAGGTGTCATCTCATTTTTTGGGTAATTAGCACTTAAAAGACCATGGAAAGAGTTAGAGATAGATCAATTTTCTACCTTGTTAGCTAGGGCTCACAACTAGTGAGACTGCACTATAGATAAAAATTAATAAACAACTGAGTCCAAACATGAGAAAACTGCATCTCCTGTATCTTAATCCCGGCTCTACTAGGAAGAAAAGAAGATAAGAAACATCACAGCACATCTCCTTTGTGCTGTTTAGTTCAGGCTGGCACCAGCTAAGCTAGAGCAGACCCTGTCTTTGTGCAGGTTTTTGAGGGGAGATGGTTCATGCAGAGGTGGGCAGCCCCTGCCATGCTGTCCATCCCATGCAACATTGGACATCTGTGCTGTGCTTGGGGTTGCTTCAGGACATTTTAAAATCAGAGACATCTCCTTCTAGTTCCTGAGTCACTCTGCTATGCCCAAGCTCCTAAGTGCTGTGGACAGCCAGGAAACTCAGCCTGGAGGGCAATGCAGGGGCTGTTGCTGGACATGGATCATGCCACCGTGCTACATTTGGGAGTCAGATGAGCCCCAAGTGGCCACGTTTCACCTTTGTGCACCTTGTCAGCACCACAGGCACTGACAGGCCCGTGTCCCCACCAGGCTCATTTCTGACCATCACAAGGAGACAGACCCCCTGCAGCCCTCCACACTACCAGCCAAAGAAATGCTGCTGGAGGAGTCCTGGTCCCAGACTTAGATGACAATTAGCACAAAACATCTGCATCACATCACAGTTCCTTCACTGCAGCCTCCTTTACATTCAGGGTATGTTTTCTGCTCCAGAACAAAGAAGACATTGGGCTCAGAGAGGGTTGCTGGGAGCAGTGCTGACTCAGAAGAACACAGTGCACTTTCAGGGTTATCCTGGGCTGTTTGGTGCAACTTTCCCAGCTCAAGCCTGTTTCCAGTCAAGAACTTTTCTGGGGAGACTTACACACACAGTATCAAGAATTGAGATCATGTCCCCACTGCTGTGCCACAACACCATGTTGGTATGTGGATGAGATCCCTCCTGAGAAGCAGCTGCAGAGGGAAAGCTTCAATAAAGCCAAATTCAGTTACCTGCAATCATCTGTCAAAGCCTTTGGGGGTTTTTGTAGGACTTTTCCTATGCTCAGCCACCTGTCTTTATGTGGCAGCCTGCAATGCTGGCTATGCTGTGTCCAGGGCCAGGTCCTGCCTCGTTCAGCTTTCTATTGCACATCTGCCCATTGGGTGTGAGAGCTGGCACATCTTGTGAATGCACAGCAGCATCTTAAAGGGCAGATGGCTGAAGATTAGGCATTCAAACCCTGTGCAATCATCTGTCAGCAATTATGAATATTAAGACAATTGAATGCAGAAAGCTGTGTGAATGCAGAGCAATGGAAGGAGCACTCTCAAATGCCAGTAATGCCAATTGCTCACATGAGTTGCCTCTGCTGAGAGCCCCCTTACCTTCTTTTCTGTCCAGCAGTGACACCCACGGCTGCAGCCTGGCTGCTCCATGAAGGCACTGAAGTCTGTGGTTTTGATTCCACAGCAGCTCCAGTACTTCATCCTGAGGAGAGCAGGGTGACCTGAGTGGGGTCAGGAGCAGGAGAGGGGGCCACAGCAGGGTGGGGAGGGAGAGGGGCTCATAACCAAGAGCTCCCCCTGCCCACCTGTCCCCTTGCAGGGTGTCACCCACAACTGCAGTGGCCATGCTGTGCCACACAGCTTTGCTGTGCAGCATTTTCAGTCCATGGCAGGGTCAGTTTGCTCTCTGGTAAAGGGTTGTTTCTTACCCCTCATGGAAGACAGGAACACCAGGATGAAACGTACAAACCTCTGTGTTACTCTCTGGACCCTGGTAGATCTGTGGAGTCAGAAGCAGAGGAAAGCTCTGTCTGTGTCTCTGGCAGGTGTCCACTCATCAATGGCCATCCATGTAGAGGGCACAGCACATGCACAACATCACCCTTTTGCCAGGTCCAACGTCTGTGAAGACTCACTCTGGGGCCATGCCCAGCACTCGTCCCTGCTCCCTGCTGGCAAAGCAGCCACTCTGACCTTGCCAGGACCACAGTGACCCTGTGACCCTGTCAGCAGCCCTTCCATACCCTTCTCCCAAACAGCCTGCTCCCAGCCCAGGGCTTGGCAACACAAGGACAGTGGGCAAGTTTAGACACCACAGAAACTCACTCGGAGGAGCAAGAGGTCATTTGTCATTCCTGTTCCTTCCCCTCCTTTCCAGAGCATGTCAGCCTTCTGTCCTCATCTACCTCCTGCCTTTTGCTCCCCTGCTGCTTTCCTAGCATGCCATCCCTGCCACAGCTCAATCCCTCCCACTCACCCTTCAGGCAGGCAGTGCTCCACAAGGCAGCCTCGGGCAAGAGAAAAATTGGGCTGTGCTGCATCAGTTCAATGCAGGTGGGAATTGTTCCATGCATTTTGCCTGCATGTCCAATCCTGAATATGTGCTGTATTTCACTGCAAGCAATCAGCAGCAGTGAAACACAAATGTACCACCAATCTAGAAGCCTCTTGCAGGAAAGTGGTTGGGAGGTGACAGAGGGGGCCACTCCCAGAGTGAGATGAGAATACAGAGCAGGTGGGCACTGCCACCTTCCACCTGCCTGATACCTGCCCTGAACCTGGACCTGGGATGCTGCTGGCCACAAGGCACAGGCTGGGACCCTGCCAGGTACTCACCGCCTTGCAGGCTGCGTTCTTGCACGTGGTGCCAGCTCTCACCTGGGCAGCCTCCTCACCTGCGAGAGCAACACAACTTCACCCAGGACACACACTGCCCCTGCCTGCCCCCAAATCCTCCCCCAGCCCTCTGCCAGCCCCCCAGCTGAGCACAGACCACCCCAATGTGCCTCCAAGATGCAGTTTTGCAGGTAGCTGAGCATGCAGCACTCACTGACTGCAGTGAGCCTGTCATGCAAAACCCCATGCTGAACCTGCCATGTGCAACCCCAGTGCCATCCATCGGCTTGTCCCTACCTGGACAGCTGTTCTCAAGCATCTTATCCTCAGAGGACATGTTCAGTTTCTCCAGGGCCTGCTCCAGAGACCTGGATACTTTAACTGGCAGCAGTTGTCTTGGCTCATCGGAGCTGGGAAACAGCAGCAGCAAAGGCCAAGTGGGTTTTTCTGTGGTTGAAGTGTCATTGCCTCTCCTGGGAGAGCAGCAGGGCAGGACACGCACAGAAGTGACACAGCAGGGCAAGACTATTAAGCTGAGTCTGTCTCACCTTGGTCTTTCCCTCAGCATCTTCTCAGCTGATTTTGGTCCTTGGACAATGAGCTCCTTCACTGGTTTGGCCTTTGGTTCATCTGAGGTCTTCTCTTGGCTGGAAGGCTCAGGGGGTTTCTCCTTGCTGTGAAATCCCTTTGTGCATCCCTGAGCAGCAGAGACAAGCCTGATGACTGCTTTGTCCTCCTCAGCCTGGTGGCTGTTCCCAAACCCTGTGAGTTGCCATGATGTGGTGGCTCAGAGTCCTGCAGAGATGGGCACTGACCTTGCACTTTGGGAGCAGCACCCTTGCTTGGAGGGTCCTTGGAAGCAGATAGCAAATCCCTGGCTGGCAGGGCACAAGGGACATCCCTGACACAGGGATGGGGATGGGACAGGACTGGGCAGGGGCCAGAAGGAAAGGATGGAGGAACAGTGGGTTCATTTGGGCTGGCAGGTTGCTCACCTTTATGGAGAGGAACTCAGAGAAGTCCGTTGTGCGTTTCTTGCAACAAGACCAGCCCTAGACAGCAGGACATGACAGGCTGGTCAGGTGTGGGCAACCCTGCTGGGCACAAGGTCACTCCCTGCAGCTGCAGCCCCAGCTCCTGCCCCACTCACCTTCAGGGCATCGTGGAAGATGGGGACACCTGGGTGATACAGGCAGGAATCTGAAAAGGGAAAACCGGGCAAAAGCTTTCAGGAGAAGCAATCCTGCCCACGAGCCAACTGTGACATCCAGCAGCTCCAGAGCCAGCTCCTGCCGTATGGGCTGCCTGTGCTGAGCTTGGCAGCTCGGCTGCAGCACGGCCACGCTCTGGGAAAGCAGCACACAATTCCCAGTCCCTCTGGTGCAAGGCACGCGAATTCACTCACCCTCGGCGTTTTGCTCGGGATCAAACCTCTGCCCGCAGCCCTTGTTGTAGCACAGCAATGCCATAGCTCAGGAGTATCTGCGGAGTCCTTCACTCCTTCCAGAGAAATCACATCAGTCTTATCCCTGCCCGAGACCCCTCCTGTGCTTCCCCACCGCCTCAGCCCAGGCTCCGGGAGGTGGCTTTGCCCGTCTTTGGAGGCAGCTGTGGGAGGAGGCTGGTAACCGGAGACCGGGCTAAAGATGGACAGGGCAGCTGATGGGGCTCGGCGCCGGTGATATCTCCACAGGCATTTCTGTGCTGGCCCTGTGCCCAGCAGAGGGAATGGGCACTGCAGGGTGGCCCCACGGCCGGGGTTGCTGTCCCAGTGCCGGCCATCCCACCAGCCAGCACCGGCATCACCCCAGCGCTCACACAGGCTTCCACCCACCACGCTCGGAGAGCCCTGAAACTGAAGGGAATTCCCAGTCAAAGGGCAAAACTCGTGCTGATCTCCTCCAGCCCCAGAAGGCACAAGCAGCTGCTAAACAGAGGCACCAGCAGACTGTGCATGTGGCCAAGACATCTTTTTGTACAGCCCAGGAGTAACAGAGTGGTCAAGGGAAGGTTCTTGGCCAGATATGAGAAGTAGGACACAGTGATTATGTGGGTGATTTTGATTAGATTTATGGCTAATACAGTTTTTTTATATTACCAATGGAGTATGTAAACAACAACTCTACTATCTATCACAAAATATGGTATATACAGGAATGGTCCCTCCCATTGGGTCACAAGCTTCAGTGAGACCTTTCTAAACTTAGAGAAATCTTGGTGTAGCTCAGTCCATTCAGTCTCAAATTTGGTTACAGTCTTTGTCTAAAGGATTATAATATTCACAGGTTTGGCTAGAAACATACAGATTTACAGTCTTTGACCTTGCAGAATTCACAGTTACAAAGCAATATGACAACTTTGGAGCTGCTTTGGAATTTTATCTCTGCATTTGACCAGATCTTACAGTTTTTCACTACTCCTCCAAAAGTGAGTATTCTGTGTGCTTCTTGCATTCTGGCTGGACGTACCCTGCAGGTGTCCCCAAGACAAGTAGGAATGACAAACACCACCCAGAAGCTGCCTGTGACCTTGGGAGAGCAGTTTGCATGGTTGGCCCAGACTCCAGCAGCATTTTATACCCTTTTGCAGGTCGATGCACACCACAGTCAATCACAAACAGTTCAGCTCCCCCATCTCTGGAATACATGAATCATGCAAGCATTCAGTGAGTTCCTCCTGCAAAACCTGCCTGATGTTTTTATCTTCTCTTAGGACAAACCACATTGCTCAACAGAGATTTTGGAAAGGGAGAGGGAACAATGCATGCACAGACTCAGATCTGACTATCTTTCCTTGTCATCACATCAGGGATGAAAACTGTTCCCTGGCAGATCATTATAATCACAGAAAAACACAAAATGTTACTTGAGTCCCCTGTATGCAGAAGGGGTTTGCTCAGACCCCCTGCTCCCCTTCTGGGACATAAGAGTTTTCCTCTATGAACAGGAAATCCTCCTGAGATCAAAGGTTTTACTTAGTTCCTCAAAGTGTCTAAATCAAATATTTTCTTTGTGCTGCTTCTGTTTGCAGGGACAGCTGTTTCCTGGGTGCAGCCCTGACCTCCAGGAGCACACAGCACCTGGGCACCATTTCTGTTCAGGAACTGGGGTCGAGATAAGCCCTTGGCACTATCAGACAGTACAAAGAACAAGTCCTGCAGGCAGAAGATGCCCAGGAAATCTACTCAGGACGTGAGCCCACAGGGTCTGCCATGGCTGCTGCAACCCTAACCCTGTCCTACAATGTTTGTTTAACCTACTTAATCCCTCTACAAAGCCCGAAGAATTTTCTGTCATCCCAAGGGGATCTCCAGAGTTCAGAGTTAGGGTGAACTGTTGCCAGAATTCTGGAGCTTATCAGGGAGAAGACTCCAGATGATTTCACACTGTCCTGCTGCTTCACCTCCAGCTCAGTTCTGCCACCTCCACCTCGAGATGCCCCAGCGAGCAGCAACATCAGGCTTTTCCTTGTCAGCTCCTTAGCAAGAAGCCAGTCCTGCTTCAGGGGAGGATATGTATCACTGTCACACCTCTTTATAGCTGGGTCACAAACCTACATCCACCCAAAAGCTGGGAGGGAAAAAGGAAGGCAGTGGGGAACTTATCACATCAGCATGAGCCAGGTGGCTTCAAAGCACTGCACTGCCTCAGGTCACAACTGACCCAACAGTCCCAAGGGTGGCTAAAAAAATGCTGCTGGAATCCAGAGCCTCTGCTTAGGTGAGAAAGATCACTGGGAACCCAGGGAGCTGGGCAGAGGCCTGTGACAGGGGAATTTGCTGTCCTGGGGGCTGAGCAGAGCTATAATGTTTCAGATCTCCCTGTTCTTTCCACAAGCTGTCAGCAAGGCTGCAGCTGTCACCGAGCCCGTGCCAGTGAGAATGTGGAGCTCAGGTTACCCTGCACACCTCAGAGGAAACGCCAACAGGATGATGTGGCTGACACACATCGCAGAGATAGCAGGTACCCCAGGGACTGTGGCTGAGGCAACTCTGAACTCTGCACCTGAGACAGGAATTGAGCTCCCAGCTGCCAATTAAAAGAAAAAAAAAAAAAGCCTGTTTACTTTATGTACACCTAATTTCATATACAACAGATCAAAAAAGGAAGTAGAAAAAATAGAATAAATTATTCTCAAACCCAGCTTAATGTGTTTGCCCTTGAACAATCAGGGTCAGTGTAAGACAGCCCTGCAAGGTCCTGGGGAGAACATGCTGGATACCTCCAGGGAAACAAACGAGCTCACCCCTGACCCTTCAGTCATTCAAGATGCCCTGTGGAGCCAGCGTAGCAGCAAGACACTGCATTTCTAAAGCACAGAGTAATTCCTCCATACAAAAGGCTTGTTAGGTGAAGGGATATCCCTGAAAAACATATTACTGCTATGTATACAGCAGGCAGGATTAATGTTTTATTTATTTGGGCAATAAAATCTTCCTCAAAAGAACATGTGTTGAGCAATTCTGCAGCAATTCTGCTTGGACATTCTTCAGATAGGACTGCTAAGGAATTATGTACCACCTGTCCAAGGGGTCTGCACTGCTTGTACTCAACAGTTCAGAGAACAGGTTTGAAAAAGACCAGAAAACTACCAGAAATGAGGGTATGGGCAACCTGTCCATTCAAGAACACTGTTTTTCTGCAGGACTATTTCTGCAACACTTCAGTCTCACTGGACAATTACAAACACAAGCTGGAACCAGCTACCCAGTTGATAAGGACTTTCTCCCTGTAGTTCGACAGTGCCTTGCTCCAGAGATAATTCCTGGGAGCTGAGTTGCTTTTTTAGGAGTTGATTTACTCTGGGGCTCACTCTGAAGGCACATGCAATATTCCTCATCAAAAAGTGCACTGTAGTCCTCAGTTGGAACCAGTCCAAAAAGAAGAGTTCAGTCTGCTCCTAAGGCTCAGTTCATTAGCTGGCATCCTGAACCAAAATCTGCTGGTTGAAATACCCTGAACTAGCACTGAGTGTGGGGTTTTAGCAGTTTTCCTTTTGAGGGTCCTGTTGCCTTTATAGCAAGGTCACTGTGAGCTCAGAGCAGTGTGGCCAAACTGTAGTGAGGGGAAATGCCCCAAAACGAGAGTTGCACCTGGCTGAGCTCCTTGCTTTCTTACTCTTTTTACTTACATCTGGCACCAGGTACCCAAGTCACGACCAAGAGGAGGGAGAATGATGGCTCCTTTCAGCAAGGCCATAGAAGATCACATCTTCCTTCTTTCAGCCTCTGCAGGTAGCTCACTGGAGAAGTAGTTTAGCACATGCCATCACTTGCAGCTTTCTATGATAAATTACAGCTGCTAGTAAGAGACACCATGCCAGGAAAAAAATTGAAATGTTTGTCTACTGCTTTGATATAACAAAATTATCCACATACCAGCTGGATTTTTCAGATTTATCTTTGATTCTTGCAAATGCATTCACTACTGCTGAAGAGGAAGCTGCATAAAGCACAAGTTGTAATTTCTGAAGTCCACAAATGATGGGGGTTTAAAGCTTGGAACAAAATGGTAAGAACCAAATTGCTCATCAGTCCTTGGTGTGATGCAAACTGATACTGGAGACCTGCATTTTAAACCAGCTGATCAAATACAACAGCAAAAGGTAATGGTTTCTCCTCAGAAGAGTTAAAATATTTAATCAGTCTGCAATTACATAATAGCTAGCACTCTGGAAAGGCATGCAGAGGGAAGCATTCCCTTCTGCAGTGTCAGAACCTCAGCACAGCAGTGCTGTGAACAGCCCAGCCTCGGGAGCTGCACTCCCTACCTGAAACAGGCAGTGCAAGCACCAACACTGAACCCTAAGGTGCTCCAGCAGATCAAGGAATTGCTGAGTGAGGCAGCCTTGCTTGCTCCTGTGCTCACTTTAATAATAACTGTAAATACTTCTGCACTAGTCTGTCCCTGACACACACCTCTGAAAGTCTTAGTAAAGGTTTTCTTTACAATTCCCTTACTCAGTTGCAGGTTTTCAGTCTCCTCCTTTAAAGCAAATTAGGAAGAGTTACCTAGAGCATTCATAGCAAAATCTAATTTTCTTTCATTGCTGCCACCAGATCTTTAATTTAGGTATTTAAAATCTTGTTAGATGGGCTTTCAGCAGTGCTAAATTCCTCCTTCCTTATGATTTTACACATTCTTTTCTCCCAGGGAAAGGCAGTAACCAGACCCAGCCTTATCTTACACTTGCTCAGGACTGATGCAGTAGCGGTGATGCTGAATATCTGAGCTCTGCTGTTTCACTAGGACAGCAATTTCTTGGACTGCTCAGTAACACACCAGCCAGCTGATCAACAGGCAGGTGAAGGAAGCAATACAAACACCTGGATGCAACTTCATGGTTTCTTCTCATCATACTTCACACTTCAGAATTAAACAATGCACTTACCCAAGAGCCCTGGCACTAGTGAATGTCTGCCTGGCAGACACAAGCTACAAGAACAGATCCATCTTCCACAGGAGAACAGAAAAGCTAATTAGCATTCTCACTTGAGATCTGGCAACTGTGAGCTGTCCTAGCAAATGAAGCCAGATGAAAAACATCACCAAACTCTTCATACTCCACTATCAAGCTGATAACCACCATTGGATACCATATCATCTCAGCAAAGCAGCTGCTGATGCTTTCAAATGTGGAAAACAAATTAAGAAAAAGAAACAAAGAGCATTGGCTGTAGCCTCTCCTCCATATATCTTAACATCCCATTCCAGGTTAATTAAAAGCCATCCAAAGACAGGGGTGAACCAATCTAGGCTCCAGTGATTGTTTTATCTTCCCCTACTTAAAGGAGTACCTTACAGGACCAAACCCTAATTTAAGGTTCTTGCTTTGGTAACATTAGGCATCTCAAAATATTTCCATCTTTCCTATGACTTCTCAATTCTTCAAGGCACCTTCTTATGCTTTTAGGCTGTAACACTTTCTCCCTCCTCCCTTTCCCACCTAAACTTATTTCCAAGCTTCCCCTTTCGCCGTCTCAACTCTAGAAACGGTGTGAGAACTCAAGGCACAGAAGGCTCCTGTCCCTACAGATTCCTTCATGTATTACATCATATAAAGCATCACTGCTGCCATCAGTGAGTCCTCTCCTTTGTATCCCAGCACAGGAGTTTTGGGAACATCCCAGCCAGAGGCAACAGCAGCACAGAGCAGAGACAGACAACTCTGTACTCTGCACCTGAGAAAGGAATCAAGGTCCAGGCTCCCAGTGACACACGGACAAGTCTTGCATCTCTCTGCAACCACAACAGACACATCCCAGGAATGTCAGCAGCTCCCTTTTTGCATTCTCACCTGCTGAAGTTGAAGGTCACATTCCAACACACAAATAAAACTCGTTCTGTGAGAAGGAAAACTGTTAGAAATTTCTCAGAGGTTGAACATCCTCTTTACAGAGCTACGTTTTGTGCCATAACCTGAAGCTTCATTAAATTCAATCCACATGTAGACATTTGTACTCAAAAAACAGAAGAGACAAGACACCAGATAAAAAAGGCTTAAAATCCACTTTAATAATGCATTCCTGTAACATTCCTCAGACAAACTCAAACTTTTTAGTGGGACAATTACAGTTTGTGTTCAAACAGTTTACACTAAATGAAAAATCTTGTAGTACTTCTACACAAAAGACAGGCAAGGTTAGGATTATACAAACATTTTTTTCAGTTAAATCTTCAGCATGAGATACAGTATCTTTATCCAATAGATTGTACTTTACTACCAGTAAAAATAAAGAGATACAACACGTTATCAAAAAAATCCATCCAAACAAGAACCTCCCAGCCATTCAGGCTGCACGACTGTTAACTACTTAAAAGAAACAAATGGTCCAGGTAAAAAGAGTAACTAACAAGATAGGAGGGGAAAAAAAAAAAAGAAAAAGAAACAAACAAAATCTCCCCCAATTCACTACATGACGGATCATTTGGAGCTATATAAATTTACAAAATCATGGGAGCTGCAAAGTACCCAAATGCTGCCCTAGTTCTCCAGAGACTCCCCTGTGCTCTTAAGCAAGGTACACTACACTAAAAAAATGCCAAGACGTACTGAAACTTTACCTAATTTAGTCTCATGATATCAGCTGCAAATAGGAAACCTGGAATGGTCAAGGCATTAGGGTCCTTGCAAGATTTTACTGTTACTGAACCACGGCAGCCTCCCAGAATCCACTTTTCACTTTGAAATTAGGAATGCACCACATGAAATTTTCTAAAACCTTTACCAGTCAGACTGCACTCCCCTTCTCCTAGAGTGGCTTTACCAAAACAGGCCCTAATTAACTATCTTCAAAATGTTCCCCCCTCCCCCCCCAGAGGTTGAACCCTGTGTGGCCTGCCAAGATTTCTTTCTTTGGGGCATGTACAGGGGATAGCTTAATCCTGTTAGTATCTGCGACGCTTGTTAGGGCCAAAATCCCCCCCGGGGTTTCCTCTGTTGAAGGCAGGCGGGGCCCCTCCCATCGCTCCAAGGCCTTCCATGGCTCCACCCTGGCCGAAGCGGTCTGGAGGTGGTGGTGGAGTCTTGGAACCAGGACAAGTGCAGAAGAGGCAGGAAGAAAAAAAACAGGGAAGAACAAAGGGCAGTTAAAAGCCATTGGAGTTGATTTGAATTCTACCAGGATTCCACAATTCCAGTTGACCTCACTGCAAAACTTCACCCTACCAAAAGCATCCCCGCAGTCCCAAATCTGGACAGACAGGACCACTGCAGAACAAAGTCCCTCTCCCCACACAACCTGCAGTCAGGAATATTGGGACTGTGTGCACCACCTCACAGACCAGGGCCCTGCTGTGGAGCAGGTGAGCCATCTAAACTCACCTTCCCTTTCCACTCCTGGCTTCATCTTGCCCCTTAATTTCTGTGTGAAGTGCACACTCCCTTAACCTCAGCTGCTTTGCTGTCCCTACCCCTTAGGTACAAAAGCTTTTGGACAAATAAAACTGTTCTTTATCATAAAAAAAAAAAAAATCTGTGTCATAGCAGTCATGACAGAGTAAGAAGTCTGAGTAGGAACGTTTGCAGGAAAACTGTTTATTAGACCAGTTCATAAAAACCACTGAAAGATGATGAACTTTCAGGACAAACTTTACTATAACTGCTGCTGTTTCTGCTGGTGACTGGAAGTGCTGACACTGTGGGAGGACCAATCCTCTGTGTGACAGAGAGGAATGACAGATGCCACAAAAGCCAGAGTCTATTGCAAAGCCCTGCAGTAAAGTTTAGAACTAAATCAAATATAAAAATTTTAAAAAGTCAAATATATAAGCATGAATTCCACTGATTCTCTACTCTCGACCTCCTAAGCTGAACTCATTCTGGCCTATAAGAACAGGAGATAACTGTTTTCAGAACTGGTGATGAAAGAACACTCCTGAAAGCTTGGCTTCATGCCTGCAAGAATCTACTCTCAAAAACCTCTCAATTTAACAAAGTGCTTCCCATTAGGTCATTTAAAAACAACCATACATTATTGCTAAAATCTTTCTAACAAGCATTTCAGCACTAGCTCTCTTGGAAGTAAATTAAGCAGTTATTAGACTTGGCTCCATCTCCTGAAAATTATCAGCTAGTATCAAGGCAAGATTAACTTCTAAAGATTTCAGCAGGACTGAAGCAACACGACTGGGTAGAAGCTTCAATTTCAGCAGGTACTGCTTAATACTGGAAACAACATAATCTGCATTTTAAAGGTGTGCACAAAGAGCAGATGGAGATACACTACCATTCCCATGGCTCCATCAGGGATCATAGCTCCAGGCCCAGCAGCAGGAGGTGCAGGAGCTGGGACATTGGTACCACCCATAGCTCCTCTATTGTTCATGCCAATGGTACCTGGAAAAGAAAACTGAGGAATAATCCTGGCACACACACACACAGTGACTGGGCTCTGCTTATCACCCCAGAGCCACAAAACACTGTTCCATGCAGGGATAGAGTCCCAGTCTATTAACCAGCTTTGCACTATCAGGTTAAGACCAACTGATGTTGCTTTACAGCATGTTGTGTTTCCTGTCACATGAATACTTCCTCTTATTAGCCTGGGAGATTACTTTGACTGAGTTTCTAAATAAGAAGCCAATAAAATGAGATCACTGAAAAAAAAAAAGTGCAGATTTTTAAGAGAGGAAATGAATATACACAGGAACAAAGAATACTCTTACCTCCCATACCCATCTGTCCCATTCGCATGTCTGGTGGCTCCCTCTGGAAAGACAGACACTCATTTCAACTGATGATCAGGCTTTTAAAAATGTAATTACACAAATTCAATGAGTTCTGAGGATTTACTACTGAACAATGTGTAAAAAAGTAATTCCCAGAGTAAATTTCAAAGAAAGGCAGGAGCAACCTTCACATGATAGCTGCTGAATGAACAGGTCTTATTTTGAATATCTCATTGTAAAAGGTTGTTTTTCAGAATTATAATAAAACATCCAGCAGCAAAGCTGCATATGCAGACGTTAGCAGCAACATCTTGATGGAAAGATGTGCTGAGCAGTAGTAACACATTAGATAGAATTAGTTTTGCTACTCCCTCAGCATAGCTAAGAAGCTTTTCCTGTTGAAAGGAATGCAGCTTACATAAAGACCCAGTACTGGGTCACTTGCATTAAAATACCATTTAGTGAGCTCAATTTCTCTTCTATTAAGCAAACATCAGAAACACCTATCACAGATTTCTCTTACTGCAAAACCATGAGCACCTCCTCATCTCAGTGAGGGCACTACTTTTTTTACAATGCTAAGTGATGACAACTTCCACTTCATCTGTAGTCTCAGAGCCATTATTTATCACATGAAGGCAGTATCTGTAGGAATCAGGATATCTGCTGCACAAGGAGAATATTCCCACATTTGGCTCAGCCATGTTCTTGGCCCTTTGGTTTGACACATATTTAGCTATTTAGCCTAGGGGCCAAGTTTCACTGGTAAGCTTTAAACACTTACTGCCAGCTGTTTGAATGCCATTACACCACCTGAACAGCCCTAGAGCTGCCTCCACAATAGAAAGTGGCTGGGACTGGACAAAAAAATAGTAAGGCATTTCTCTATAGAACTAGAGATACTGTTATTAAAAGGCAGCTTACCACCAGGTTACACTACAAAAAAATGCTTGACCAACTGACTTTTAAGTACAAGCATATAACATGCCTGCAGCAATGCCTCCAGTTGGGAACGTTTTATGATGACTAAGACTGCAAGCTAGGGATATAGTCAGTCATATAATCATAACAGGGTTCTGCTGCAGTGCTTTAGGACTCTGTGTGTGCTTCTGTTAGAACAGAATTAGTCAGCATACACTTTTCTGTACAGCAAGACAGTTACAGAGGGTCCTACATGAAGAGCAGTGGAACAGAACTGGGGGATTTTAGTTTCCAGGCTAAACTGTATTAAGATTAGAGGGAATCAATAATTTAGGGTAGAATGCACTACTGATGTACAGTCCTCCAGCCAAGCTGAAAATTCACAGAAAGCTGTGCTGTGGAAGGGAAAAAAATCTCCTATGAGGGTACAGATGTAATGGAAATGCAGAAGCACTCGTACCGCATCAGCAAAATTCCCTTTAAAGCCTTCCTGCTGGCGTCTCATCATCTCCTCCTGCTGCCTCCTCATCTCCTCCTCACGGCGCCTGCGTTCTTCCTCTTGCCTGTAAAGAAAGTCCAAGGATGCTCAGCACAACAAATACCAACCACCTGCATCACTGTGTTGCAGTGCTGCCTCATGGATCTTCATTGGAAACTTTACGCTTCAAACTTTCAATTTAGAGTATTTTAAAAAAAAAAGCACTTGTGTGTATCTCATGAGGAGCAGCTGAAGGAGCTGGGGGGGCTCAGCCTGGAGAAAAGGAGGCTCAAGGGGGACATTATCACTCTCTATAGCTGCCTGACAGGAGGGTGGAGCCAGGTGGGAGTCAGTCTCTTCCCCCAGGTAACAAGTGACAGGACAAGAGGAAATGGCCTCAAGTTGAACCAGGGAAAATTTAGATTTAGTGTCAGGGAAAATTTCTTCACCAAAAGGGTTACAAAGCACTGGCAAAGGCTGCCCAGAAAGTGGTGGAGTCACCAACCCTGGAAGGATTTAAAGGATGTGTAGATGTGGTGCTGAGGGACATGGTGGGCTTGGTAGTGTTAGATTTACACCTGAACTCACCGATCTTAGAAGTTTTTTCCAACCTTTGTACACAGCATCTCCCAAATGCATGCTGACTACATGCAGTATCATGCATCAAGCCTGACAGCTCTCAAACTCCTTCTATTACAAATAGTCTGGTACAAATAGTCCGGGAGCTTCTCAAAATGACCCCAAGACAAAGAAGTGTTAAAACGGAGAGAGAAATCTCTGAGATTAAGTTACCCCTCAAATGAAAACAAAGATGCTGGAATGGGATTTCCTAATCTGCAGCACTGAAGCCACTAAATCACAACAGAGATTCTGATTTTTCTATCTGCCTCATGAAGGAGCTTAACTGAGACACAGAAATGTGAAGAAGCAAATACTAACCACTGGAAGAAACTCCTAACTCTTCCATCTTAAACCAAATGTACACTCTTCCCTATGAACAAAAAAAACCCCTAAGTAACAGTCATAACTGAGGTAGTAATTAAACTGTCACAATGAACAATTAGGTGCAGTGAAGAGGTGTTTTATTCTGCTATGGATTCACAGCATTTCACAACCTGCCCCCCTCACCTGAGTTCCAACTGTTTACGTTTTTGTACTTCTTGGTTATGCAATTCCTCCATTCTCCTCAGCTCCTCCTGGCGTCTCATTAAATCTGTGTAAGACAACAGTAAAAAACACAATCAGGCCCACCTCCCATGCTGCCTCTCATGAATTCCTGAACTAGAACTGTAATACAGAAGAGAAAAAGTTAACAGAGTCTTCAGCAATACTGTAGCCTCTCTCCATGTTAGGTCCAACAAGATGCAGTGCCAGGTCCTGCCCTTGGGTCACAACAACCCCCTGCAGCTCCAGGCTGGGGCAGAGGGGCTGCAAAGTGCCTGGTGGGAAAGGCCCTGGGGGTGCTGGGAAGAGCAGCTGAACATGAGCCAGGTGTGCCCAGGTGGGCAGGAGGCCAATGGCACGTGGCCTGTCCCAGCCACGGGGTGGCCAGCAGGACCAGGACAGTGATGTCCCCCTGACTGGGCACTGTGAGGCCACTCACCAGATCCTGTGTCCAGCTCTGGGCCCCTCACAACAAGAAAGACACAGAGGGGCTGGAGTGTGTCCAGAGAAGGGAACAGAGCTGGGGAGGGGTCTGGGGCACAAATCAGATAAGGAACAGCTGAGGGAGCTGGGAAAGGGGCTCAGCCTGGAGAAAAGAAGACTTGAGGAGACTCTTTTGCTCTACAGGTACCTGAAAGGAGGTTAATGGTTGGACTTGCTGATGTTTTCCACCTCAATGATTCTATGATTGCATTTATTTGCTGCTACCATGCTTGGTTACGAGACAAGCAACCACCACAGCTCCCTTTCAGTGGTCTCTAGCCAGTCTATGGAGCCACCCACTCCCAGAAGGTGCAGGGCCCTGCTCCCATCCTGCATTTATCTGATACCTTGCCGCATGAGCATCACTTGGTGCTCGTGGCGAGCTGCTTCCATTTCCATCTCCAGCTTCTCTCGAGCTTCCTTGATGTTGCGATCTACTTGTTCCTGCTGCTGCTTCTCCATTTCTATCAAAGCCTTCCAACGCATGGCATATTCATATTCAAAGCTGCCAGGCTGTGCAAACCGAGGAGGCTGCTCACGCTCCCTGTCAAACAATGAAGAGACAGTGAATGCTTCAGGAGAGCAAGGAGGAACCAAGAAAACTCTGTCAAATGCAATGGTAAGCCCTTTCAACAGTTAACTGTGCCTGAGACACCAGTTTGTCTGCTCCTCAGGCATCATCTTATTCCTGCATGGAAGCTGTCCTCCTCCATAACAAGCAATGACACTGCTTTCATAAGACACCAAGAGATTCTGGGGAAAGATTTAGAAATACCCTTGAAAGCAACAGCCTTTGCTCCTGCTGCACATCTTATGAACAGATGCACTCTGGACACAAACACTGACCAAATGTGCATCTCATTTTTACTCAGCACCTGTACAACAGGACTACTCTTAATTCCACCTCCTGAAGCTCTCATCTTCCTTACTTGAAAAATTCATGAGCTCACACAGTTTGCTAATGCCAACTGCTCAGATCACAGGATTCCTACCTATATTGGGAAGCCTTCTAAGACTCTGGTCTTATACATAGATACCTCTACAGTCTCCTAATGCTAGTCACATTATTCCTTAAATTTCTGTTGTGGGTTCAAGTGTTTCCTACATAGACTTTCGGTAATACTTCACAGGGAATCTCATGTCATTTCTGTTATCTCAAACTGACCCAATTTTTTATTCCAACAACTGAAATGAACTTTCTAAGACTGAGGCACTAGCCCACACACTCTTGTTGCATGCCAGGCACATACTTGTGATATTGCTGGTTTTTGATGACCAGTTTCTCTGGTAGACCCTCCTCATCATCATACTGATCCATGGGCTCCACAGTGACAGGACGAGGGAATCTGTAAAGAAAAAGTGAGGTGCTTTCAACAAAATTCAAGAACAAGCTTGCAGTTTTGGAAAGCACAACTTAACAATGCTTTTAGCACTGCTCAAATAAACTCAAGAGCAGCTGGAGATCTCAACCAAAGTGAAACCAGAAATCACTTTGAATACTCTTTTTTCTTTAGAATAGGACTCTAACTGTTAAACAAAATCCTTGTTTAATCCAAAATTGTACTGCAAGAATAATATTTGTAGTTACTTGGTTCAAATTAACAGCCTAACTGGAATCCTGACACGTTCCAGTAGGATCTACTCAGCATGAAGTCTTGTCTCTAGAGTGGCACCAGTCCATCTGTGCCTTTTTATGGCTGTTTAAAGCAAAGAGTCACTACATCACACCTCACTGGAGGCTGCAGGCTGTGCCATCCTGTTACACTCTCCTGATGAGGCCACCATGTGCTACTGTTGCTTGGCAACAGTGCTCCAGGAAGGTCCACTGGGCCCTTGTCTGAATTTCCACCCCCCAGGGAATCCACTGGTGCACTCCACAACAGACACTGCAGATGTGTGCTGCTGTCTTCTTGGCTTCTGCATGCAGAAGGAAGTATTGACCTGGTCTCTGAGTCAGCTCCCCACCACAGCATTGACACTGCTCATCCTCAGCACAAAGCAACACTCCAGCTTCCCATGAGCTCCTCAGTCCCCTGTGCCAGGGCTGGGGAAATGGAAGACAGATGATCCTGCTGTGCCAAGTGGCAATGGGTACCCAGGCTCCAGCAGGAAATGGAAGGCTAAAATCCCTTTTCTCAGCTGAAGATCCATAATACAGCTTTTCACTTTCATGTGACATATTCCATTATTAATAATCTTGTTTTCTAACATGAACCAATTTCAAACAGTTTATCTAGCTTTCTTGTCTTGAACCAGGACAAACCAGAACAAGTTTAATCAAAACCAAATCATAACTAGAAAGGAACAACAGACTTGTTTGTGGTCTTAGATATCAGAACCCAATGGACTGATAGCTTTAAAGAGACTGAATGTTCACCTTAGTTATGCATTGACAGTGATTAGTTTTGCATGATCACTTAAAAAAAAATCTGTTTCCATGGTTCTTTCAGGTATAGACTTCTGAATCAGCAAAAGTTCCCTAACAGTAATCCTCTTGTAGAGTACTACTATGCTGCTTATCCTCAAGGAGTGCCAGGGAGAAAAACAGGTACCAAAAAAGAAATAAGCAAAACTGGCTTTTTCAAACTGAATGTGCTTGTGTACAAGCTGTGCCACTGCAGATCCACAGGAGGTGAGAAGCACAAAACTTAAAAAAATTACTTTAAACATGAGCAATATAGCCCCATTTCAGCAAGTGTTCTAGTCACAAATTCCAGGAGCGTAATACAAAATAGAGTAATTTCTTTTCCAAGAGATCAGAAATGGCTCCTTCTTAACAGAGCAACAAACTGCTTTGTGGAATGCAACTGGAACTGGTCACTTGCTTGAGCAAGTTCATGTAATTATGAAAGAACATGCTTTTCTGCCTTATTACATTCAAGCACAGGGAAACAGTTTATAATGGTGAAAACTCCAAACAATCCATCTGAGCAGCCTCTCCTACAGATCCCATGCCCACAGTGGCATTCCACCCCAGCAGTGCATGCTACAAGTGGAATCCTATCCCGAGACTCTCCCCGCTTTAGTGGCCCAGAGTGTAAAATTAAAACACTTTCATTTTGTTTGCAAACAAGTTATACGGATGATCTCTGAAACAGATCCTGTTCTTAAAGGCTGCTTTAAATGCCTAAGGTTGTTTTATGGAGAAAGTGTTATCTGCAAGTTTTATGCACTTACCCCACTAGCAGCTTCCCAGGAGAAAGGTCTCAGACCTGAGCTTCAGCACAGACTGTCTCTTGTTGGAAAGCTAAATAAAATTCTCCCCAGGCCAATCCCCCACCACCTCGTGCCCCATCTGTCCCAGTGTGGTGTTAAGAACCAGCATTCACCAGTCAATGCCACCCAACCTGCACATGCCAGCAGAGCCCCTCTCCCTGTCCACACTTACGTAGTCAGCAGGAAAGACCCATCACTACATCTATCCAGCGCTTTCCTAGCAGCAGGCTTCCCTGAGAACTCCACAATGCCTTTCCCAGAGGATCGTCCTCTGTCATCCACAATAACCACAGCCCTTTCCACCTGGCCAAACACTGAGAAGGCTTCCTCCAGGAGCTCATTGGACACAAACTGAGGCAGGTTCCTGACTGTCAGTGAGGCGCTGTGGCAGGCAAAGCGCACTCGGAGCTGCTTCCCACGGAGAGGCATGTTGTCCAGTTCCACCTTGGCAATCTCTGCCAGAGTGCGAGTTTCCTGCAGATAAAAACAGCCACCATTAAAACTCCCAGCAAGGATTAAACATAAGCTTATTTCTCCGTAACAAATACTTCTGAGAGAAATAAATGATTCTCCCACAGCTCGGTAAGAAGTGCCAAAAAAACACAGCTATTCCTTATCATGAATGACTGAACAGCCAGAGTTTGGGGGTGGGGAGGGTGAGAAATGTGTAACAAATACCTAAGTTTAGTCCAACAGCTAGTATGAACTACACAAACAATGAAATGTTCATTATTACACATAATTATATTAAGGCTACAAAGCACCTTTTTTTAAAAAGCAAATACATAAAAAAAAAATATCAAGATTCATCTATTAACCAAGTCTGATAAGGAAATGCTGGTAGTATGACAATCCATAAAAGACCTTCTATGCCACTTTCACAGCTTTCTACTCATTTAAGTCACTACCCAGCAGCTGCAACACATGAAAGCAGCCCAGACATAGGTGTAGGAACCTCATCCACTCACCTCAGAGCTTTCAGAAAGGTGGTGCATGAGCCACAGAAATCTGAGAACCACTCTATGGTGGTAGCTACTTCCCTTCCAGACACACTTCAATGTGATCATCTAGAGATCCCCTACCTTCAGGAGCCTTAATCATGCCAGAAATACTGCATGACAAACAATGCCCATAGGAATTCCATATTCCAGAAATAGAGAAGTTCACTTTGTCTATAATAGTATCACATTCATGTGGGGTTTTCTCTGCTTTCAGAATAAATTTATCATATCCCTCACAATTCCTGCCACAAGCTGCCTAAATTCACATTTCTTTTCATAACAAGCTCTAGACAAACCACTTGGAAGCAAATCCCATATTCCAGGTTACTAACATCATCAGCAGGTTTAATCAACAAGACACCTGAACATCTACTACTTTCAATTAGCAATACTGCTCCAGTGTGAGCCACCACAAAAAATTCCCCAAAGGTGCCCAGTCACTCACCAGCCTGATAAAACCAAAGCCTTTGTCCTTGTGTATGAAGACTTCCCCTGCCTTGCCATACTTCTCAAACAACTTTCTCATCTCTTCCTCTGTAATATCTGGGGGCAGATTCCCCACAAAGAGGCGGCTTCTTTGGGTGAAGGTCTTTTCCCCAGGTTTCCGAAAATTCTTCAGGTCAATAGTCAGGCCTTCATCTGAGGGGAATAAGGTACACAGCTGCTCTACAGTTGGGGGGATAAATTTTATTAGGTTTCATCACAGTGACCACAGGGACACAGGATAACACAGGTAACACCACCCATTCATTTTGGTCTTAAACCTCTCCAGCCATCTCTCCAGCAACAAGGGGGTTTTATTTCTGAATGGCCCCTTAGTTTTTTTTTTAAAGAAAACTGAACCTCAGTGCTCAGTAACACCAGTGAATGACAGCCTAGAACTGGAGAAAACAACACACTGCAGCTTGAAATAACATGAGATATTTCACTCAAACTTTTTGAGATCTGGTCATGATAACTGGCCCACAAAAAAATCAACTGTAGTCACAACACAGGAATTTGCTTTTAGAACACAAATAATTACAGAAAAGCCACAGTTTAGCCAGAAAACAGATTTTCACTCAAAATCACACCAAAACAACTCCAGATATCGAGAAAAATATGAAAATAAGAGGAAATTTTGTTCAGACAGATAACTTTCAGACAGCTGTCATTCTATGAGACGGGTTCCAGAGTATGAGTTTCCAAGCTGAAGAGAAGGATGGAATAGTGAAAATAGTGGGGAAAAATACCAACCCAAAACTCAAAAAAAACCACCCCACCCCAAAAACCAGCCATAGAGGTGAGCCCTCAGAAAAATTACAAGATTAATTAAAAAAAAAAAATCCCAATTCAGTAAGTTATCCTAGAAGGGATTTTTAAAGTTGTTAAAGACCTCAGAGATCAAGTCCAAGATTAAAATATTTTCTGAGCTATCCAACAGAAATAAATATTAACAGTAACATTCTCAAATCCCCACAGGCATATACAATCTTTAACCCTTAATTCAGCAGGAGTCCAGCACGATCCTGAAAGCTCTATTATGTGCCAGACACAGGGGTGGATTCAGCATCACTTTATCATCCTGTGCCCCATTTTCTTAAACACATGTGGAACTCCAGCACACAGGACTACAGGGCACAGAAAGCAACTCCTTTGCTTTGCAGAGGACACAAGTAACAGTCACACATGAAATAAACTGTGAACATAAATGGCTTGATTCCAGCCACAAAGCAGGGCATTAAATGAGAAAGACTGTCCATGCAAAGACAATGCAAGGAGAACTCCTTGATAGGAGTAAGCACATCTCCATGGCTAACACTAAATAATCAGACAGAGTGTGCCCAGAGACGAGCAGTGAGGGTAAGTTATCTGCTTCACACAGCAAGGTACAGGAGTGAAACATTTTGCCGTGTTCACAGCATTACCACGAGGATTTGGGGATCAATTGGAAAGCCTGTGGATACAACAGGAGGTACTTGGAACAGAGTTATACTCAGGGGTACACAGAGCACTACTGTTCTGCCTCAGGAGATCCACGAGAAGGAGCGAGACACAGTCACTCACTACAAGCTGATCCCTGTGGGAATTCCCCAGTACAGCTGTACTGTTATTGTTTTCAGCCTGACTGGAAACTGCTGCTCTGCCACCCTTGTCTGTTATTGTCTGGGAACTGATAAAGAGCCTGTTCAACTCAGCCACCTAACAAAAACATGTACGGTTTTTACCAGCCCAGTATCTTTGACACAAAAAACTCCACTCAGAGGAGTCACACGAAGTGCACAGGTGACTTCTACACGTTTTCAAACAGCCAAAGTGTCCAAACTTAAAAAAAACCCTCCACATCTAATAAAATTAAAGCACTTTCTCCCACTGATGTCTCACCACAGTACTTCTATATCAGGTTAGATCAGTTCAGGCCCCTGAAGCCATTAACACATCCTTTCCTAGCTCACAAGCACCAGCTCTAGAGCACCAATCCACACTGACCAGGAAAACCTGGAAACCCGCTGGAGCAGGACAGCTTTCATCAATGTCAACTGGCATTGTAAGTAAAGCCAAGGATCTCCTGGTTCCTCATTATAAAAAAAATTCAGTCTTAAGGGGTGCCTGCAGATCGCTGTAACAACTTCTCACTACAGCATAATCTTCACTGAGAGCAAACTTACTTCTATATAATCTAGTAATTGCTCTAGCAATCAAGCTTCTTAAGCTTCCAGTTTCCTAAGAAAACCTGTATTGAGAAGCCATCTGTTATGCCCGGGGAAAAAACAGGAACCAGACAATGAAAGACAGAGCTTGTTACACTCGCAACACTTACACACACACTGTCAAGAACGCACTGATTTTCAAACCGTGAGTGGCCTTTTCCTCAAATTCTGAGGCAAAGACAGAACCTCTATATCGCTGCACTGGTTTTGGGAACGCAAGAAACTTACGAACACAAAACACTTACGAACCAACGCCACAGGAGTCGTGTGCACTTTCGAGCGTACAGAGCAAAACCAAAAGTAACCCCACAAATACAACCCAGGCTCAATTAAAGCCGTGGTTTCCAAAGGGAAAAAACCTGATATAGCAGGAGATGCTGCAGCCCGCTTGGGAATCTAAGGATTTATTGTTTTAACTCGGAAAACCGGGTTCCTTTTGTTCCTGCCGAGACCTGTTGCACCCCCGAGGGCCGCAGCTAACCCGAGGTTTCCCGCTGCACCGAAGCGGTCGCTCAGCGCCTACCCAGAGCGGGGCCGGGCGGGCCCCCGCGGCGGGCCCGGGACTCACTCTGGCTGTTGGCCTGCTGCCCGTTCGCGGGGATAGACGGCGGCGGGTGCTGCTGGTGCTGCTTGCGCGGAGCGTGGTTCTGCTTCTCCATGTTGAACCCCTTGTTGCCCTGCATCTTCCCCACCTAAAAGCAACACACGCACGGTCGGGAAGCGGCCCCGAGGTCGGCNAAGCTTGGGTGAGAGGCGAGCGGGGGACAAAGGGAGCGCCGCGAGCGGCCCCGCGCGCGTCGCGCAGGCGCGGTTTGGGCGTGCGGGGGCCGCGCGCTTTTAAAGGGCCAGCGGCGGCGCCGAGCGCGTGCCGCCCCGCCGCGCCCCCCGACGTGCGCCCGGGATGGCACCGGGGCGGCTCCGGGCTTGGCTTCTTCACCCCGGCCAGTGAGCACTGGAGCCGGGCAGCGCCGGGGAGCCGGCGTGTGCCGATCCGGTCTCCTCCAGGTGCCCTCCAGCCCGTTGCCCACTCCTTGCCGCGTCCAGCCGCAGCCTCGTCGTCTAGA
>VXBB01010013.1:41063-92706 GCA_013399915.1 Illadopsis cleaveri | reverse complement strand
AGAATACATGCTTTTGGTTATATGTTACAACCCAAGACACCTAGCCAGGATAATTCTCAGTGAAGACAAGGAGGACATCACTGCCTTTCAGCACCTCCTGCAGTGCAGTGCAACTTGGCAGCCACTCCCTTCCACACTTACCCCACTAAACTCCTCCTCTGCCCCCGTGGCTGTTTGAAAAGCCTGGCTGGGCAGTGAGAGCAGCTGGCTAGGAGTAATGGTGAGGAGAGGGACCCTGCTTGTTTTACTTGACATCAAGCTGTCCAATCTGTCCATATAAAAAGGATGCAGATGGAGAACAGAAAGATAAACAGAAATGTCAGTGTAGTCTATAACCTTGGTGGCACTCGCAGGTTACGCTGCATAATCAAAACAACTTGTGTTGTGCTAACTATCCGTGACAAATAATTGAGGGCTGTCTTAATGCTGCTGCTGCTGGGGTCAGTCCAGGATGCCAACAGCTCCTGTGTAGGCTGGCAGAAGGAGAGGGATGCTGTCACTGCTTCCTCAGAGCTGCTTTCCTGACTCAGCTCTTGCACAGAAGCCACACAGTGCCTGAGCATCAGCCGGGCTGGGTGGCTCCCAGTCTTGCTCTAAGTCTTTTTCCTGAAGACAGAGAAGTCATCAGGCTCATTAAGGTGTTTCTTCTGCTCAGAGAGAGGAGGCTCAGCAGCAAGAGCTGTGATCCCTGAGCCTGGGCACCTCCGCAGTGATTCATGGAAGCACAGGTGGGTGTGCTGCCCTCTCCTCCTGCCTTGTGCTCCCATCACACAGCCATGTCTCCCACAGGACCTGTCATTTGTGAGTGCAGATACACCGTGGCTGCGTGTGCATCTATTTATCCCCTCCCTCACAATTTCACCCACTTTTGTGCACCTTTGTCGGAACAGGATGGCCAGGCAGGGCTGCCCCTGGGGTTTACTCTTCCTCTGGCACCCACAGTGAGTTCCCAGCTTGCAGGAATGTCTGTTGCAGACGTTTCAAATCACAGTCAAAAAACAGGCATCTGCTTCACTTTGATTTTAAAAGAAGTCAAGTCCCTTTTCCGAATTACTCGGCTCTCAGATTTCAAAGGCAGTGAGCAGACCGCACGTGCAACAATCCTGCTTTATTCACTGCCTGTAATTTGTGGTGTGGCTTCTGCTCCTGGTGTCAGGGAGTAACTTTTCAAAGGGAATTAAACAGCAAGCACTGAGCGCCTCTGGGTGAACAAGCTGTTTTCTTTACACCTGAAGACATTACAAGAGAGTCCCAGCCTCTATTAACACAACTGCCGAGCTTTCATGGTGGCAGAGGAAAGCTTTTGAGCGTGAACTCTCATTGCTCAGGAACCAGAAGTCAAATGAGAAACATGGAGAATATATCAGTCACAAAAAGCCCATTGGTGCAGGCGTGGAGGGATACAAACAGGATTGAGTCCAACAGCAGCCTGTTTGTAAATATTTGTAAATACTGTTTCATATCACTTGGGTATTGCAAATCTCTAAATTTTTGCTCTCCCAGAATTCCTGCTCTCTCCTGAACACTCCCATCGGTTTCAAGCTAGCATCTCTCAAGGTCACACTGGTCTGCTATTCACTATTAAAACCACCTCCCATGGAAGAAACCATTAAAAGCATCAGGAATCGGATCACAAGCCATTTGCTGCAGAGTGTGTTTCTCCCACTGTGTTTGCTGTGCTCTTAGCTGGCACAAAGGGCTCCCGATCCTGAATGGGGCCTCCGGGCGTGATTCTAAGTGTTAAACAGTAATTATTTTTTGTTAGTTTTGTTTTAAACGAAACACATGAAAATCAGAGCTTGCAGAACTCCCCAGACGAAAGGCAGCTTGGGTTATCATAAACTGCCCGGGTCTGTGGCAGATCATTTGCATTGCCTCCTCTGGCACATTCTGGCTCTTAAGGAGGTCAAACTTGCCTTGGTTTTCCCTAGGGGAAAATGTTGTAATGCTTCGTATGACACATGTTTTTAAAGTAATTAAAAAATAAATATGACTATCTCCACGTAGAGTTTATTTTTATGAGTCTCAGAGAATCGTATTAATTGCTTAATTTATATTTCGATCAGGGTCCATCAATTAAGAGGAATCAGTGGTATTATTATCCTTGTGAAACACCACATCAGTCAAAAATGAAGCAGAGTCAGAGGTCTAACTGTTAATCAGGTCACATTTCACTTCCTGTTGACATTTTTATTTCCCTTGCAGAAAATATTTGACGTTAAGTCTCGGATTATGAGCACTGTTCACGCGGTGCAGGGGCGGCAGAGCCGCAGCCCTGCTGGTGCAGCTGGGAAGAAATTCACTGTGAGCCGCTTGTGAGGCACCTCCTCAGGCAGCTCAGGGTGGATCGACAGCTATTCATCTTGATGATGAATGGGAAATCACTCCAAGGTGAAGGTCAGATTTCCATCTGCACCTCGGAAAGCGAGAAACAGGACCGGCAATGGCAGCAGAGGTTGCTCTGTCGTGGCTTTGTTGCAAGCTGAGCAGTTTGAAGAGTTTGGCCAAGGAGGCAAAAATACCATAATGTGATAAATGTGATCAAGTGTTTGCTGCCAACAGGGATTCAGTAGGCTGGGCTGATGACACGGGGGAAGAGAGGAGAGGACAGCTGTGGTCAAGGATTCTCTTTAAAACAAGGCAAACAGGGAGGACAGTTTTGTAGTTAAGGAAATTGGCCCAGAGACAGAGAGGCTTTCAGTTATTCAGAACCAGATAACCAGGTTTTTATCAGGTTCTGCATTAAATCTTTATTTTGCTGAATATTTTACATGTTAGAGTACAGGTGTGAGGACCAGAGTGGGAAGAGAGCTCTCACTTGTGGCTGGCAGGGTGAGTGTGAGAAAGCAAGGCATTGATGAGGCCAGTGAGAGTGCTTGAAATCACTCTGCAGTCCTGGAACACTCAGAAGTTTCTTGAGGTTTCTGGCTGATTCCCAGCCCCTGGACAGAGTCAGCAGAGATGATTCTCTCCTATTCATTTAGGGCAAATCCTTCATATGTGTGTCCCAGGTGTCAACATTTTGACACTCCTTGTGCTGAGACAAAAAGCAAACCAAATCCCCTCAAAGTGCATAGTCCATCTCGTGGATGCAAAGACAAACGTGGGCAGTTGAAACCTCCAATGTAAATAAACATTTCAGTCTTAGCAGAGCTGATCCACTGTTGGGCAACCAGTTGGCTCCCAGGGCTCTCCAGGGTTGTTTGGGCTGTGTGTCCTCAAGTCCCTCTTCATCCCTACTTAAGTATTCAAAAGCCACCAGCCTGAAATCTCCTCCTGATACGGGTGAAACCCTGGGTAAATATTGACATCTCCCACCAAAAACTTCTGAAAAAACAAAATTATTTTTCTCTGCAATCTAATTGTGAAAGAGCTTGTTCCCTTCCCTTTCTAATATTGCGTAACTGCAGCTGAGTGTGAAAGAAAGGCAAGTGCATATGTCTGTGGTTTTCCTTATGCATTACCTTCAGAGAAAGGACATGGTTTCTATTACATCTCTGGATGCAGCAGCTAGAGTAAAAGGTTTTGGGTTTTTTTCCTGTGTATGACTATAACTTCTGAAAAGCTGCCTTCCCAAGCTGATCAAGCAAGTCATGAAAAATGGTCTGTTTATAAAAATGATGATTCTGATTGAGTTAAAGCACTGTAAGGCAGGCAGTACTGTCCCTAAAGAGAGAAAAATAAAGGCTTTATGGAGAAATATCTTGTTTTCCTAATAGCTTGGTTTGGAAACAAGTTTATAAAACACATTAAAATCCCCCAGGGGCTTGAGGACTGCAGTGTTTCTGAACAGTCACATTTACCTCGACCTCACAGCTGTAGGATAAGGAAAGATTGCCTTCTTTTTNTTTTTTACTTTTGTTTTTGATCTTGCTTGTTTGTTACTGGTTTGTTTTGAGGGGTTTTTTTTGTTTGGTTGGATTTTTTTTTTTTTAAATTTGACCATCACATTTTGTAATCTTGTTGTCTGCTTTTAAACTTAGGAAGATCTTGCCTCCTTCCTCTNCCCTAAAGAGAGAAAAATAAAGGCTTTATGGAGAAATATCTTGTTTTCCTAATAGCTTGGTTTGGAAACAAGTTTATAAAACACATTAAAATCCCCCAGGGGCTTGAGGACTGCAGTGTTTCTGAACAGTCACATTTACCTCGACCTCACAGCTGTAGGATAAGGAAAGATTGCCTTCTTTTTTAGCCCCAGGAATACCATACTTGGCATCTATTTAGCACTTGCAGTCTTAATAGCTCTAGAACCACAAACCAAGAATCCTTGCAGCCCAAACAGAGCAGCAGATTCAGGCACCTTTCTATAACCTCTCTTTCACCCCTTTCCTCATCTGCCTGAATGAAAGCCAGCCCTGTGGGGCTCTTGCTTGCCAGGGTTAGAAATATTCCACAAGAGTCCAGCAGGATACTTAGACACATAGGCCAGTCAAAAAAAAAAGAAAAATGTTTCATGGAGGCTGCAAACAACAACTTTGATTTTGGTCATATTCAAAGTACTGTTAGAGGTTAAGGGCTGTGGCATGGGAAGACGGGTTTCAATTTGTTTGTGGTTTGGGAGTTTTTTGTTGGGTTTTTTGCTTGTTTGGTTTCACTTCATTTTTGGTTTTGTTTTTTGGGTTTTTTGTTTGTTTTGGTTTTGGGTGTTTGTTTTTGTTTTTTACTTTTGTTTTTGATCTTGCTTGTTTGTTACTGGTTTGTTTTGAGGGGTTTTTTTTGTTTGGTTGGATTTTTTTTTTTTTAAATTTGACCATCACATTTTGTAATCCTGTTGTCTGCTTTTAAACCTTAGGAAGATCTTGGCTCTTTCCTCTCAGCAGTTTATTATGCATAGTACAAAAAAAACCAAAAAAACAACAAACAAGGAAAGGAGAGGCAGGGACCAGGAAGTGCACAAACCAGAGGCCAGACCCAAATTAATGGGAAAGTGGCTGAATGTAAGACCAGCCAGGGAGATTTCTTAGTATCTGTTCTGTAAAGTGACAGTGCTTTACTTCCTTGACCACAGCACCAAGGTGGAAAGTGCCTTAGGGGCATCTTAATCACTAAAGACAAATCACACAAGTGAAGAGTGTGTTTTGTTTACCAGAGGGTCTGTCAATGCCCATCCAGCATTTTCATGCTCACCTGGAACATGAAATCCTCATCAAATAGAGTAAATGTGGGCATTGGTGTGTTCCTGGATCTCTCACCTTCTCCATTAGGCTCACATTAGAGAAACACCTTGATTTCTTTCCAGGAATGGCACAGCATCGTGGGTGTGGGATGCCTGAATAAAACACTGCCTCCAGAGTGGAGCAGCCAGTTGCTCTGAAGGGGTTTCTGAGAGGCTCATGGGGTGTAGCCTGCTGCCCAAGAATTCTGTAGGTAAAGACCAGAGGAGAGGAATAAAGCCAAAGGAAATTTTAAGGAAAGTTCTCTCTGGGAACACAAAGTGGGAGATAATGGTAGTAGTAGTAATAATAATAATTATTATGACAACAGTAACAATTACCTTTTACAGCAGCCGTGAAGAATTTATCTAAAAAAATGAGTGCACAGCAATATAGTCTGTAAATAGGGCTGTCATTCCATATTCCTAGTGACTAGACCTTGCACCCCATTTTCATTCCCAAGCATGCCTTTTTAGTTTTGTACTTTTAACCATTGGTTTAGATTTATAGCAGCTTAGAACACTGGAATCTCAAATCATGATGGGAACCCCTCTGATATTAACTCCATATGGATATTAACCTTCAATTATAATGCACTGTTTCACCCTATTGAACCATTACACTGAATTTTTAAAACAAAGACTACCATTGAAAAAAAAAAAGAAAGCTTTTTCTTTCATATTAATTTTTCAGGTGTAAGACACCATTTTCCAAAAGCAATGTGTATGAAAATAAAAAATTGTCCAGTCATCCTATGCATTATATAGTACTTAACTAAGAAGAATAGGCATTGACTATAGATTTAAAAACTCAGTAGATCCCTGAGAGCCACTATGTAATCTTACAAATGCAATTATGATTCAAAGCAAATGTTAAAATCAATGTCTTTATGACTCATCATCAGCAACACATCCCTCAGAAGAGAAAGCTGACGATGGAGTTAACTGATGGATGCCTTTCCTGTAATGCTGCTCAGGGCAAATAATTGTACAGCACATTCCAGAGTGCTGAATGACCTGGAGAGATGACAAACCCCTTTGTGAATCCCCTGGGAGCCCAGCCAGAGGGAGGTGGAAATTACCGGCAAAAAATCTGACTTGCTGAAAAAATGGTTACATTTTTCTCAGCCGGATCCTCTATATCCACCAAAATGAGGGTGGTGCTGCAGCAGCCTCCCCAGATTAAATCAGATGACAAAGAGCTGTGCTGAGGAACTGAAAATGTATGAGTTCATCTTGCCTTTACCTACATGCAGATGCTAGACTCTGAAAATCTCTGGACTCCATCTAAAAACCTTAAAGGTGGACAGTAGCACAGCTCAATCCTTCAGGGCATTCCTTTAGCCCAGCAAGCTTTGACTCTTTTCAGCAGATCTACAGGAAGTTATAGCTTGACTTCTTCCATGCATAGCATGCACTCGGTAGTCTTGGTCACCTTTTTGTGGCTGTTTCTTTCCACAGCTGTGTCCTTTTGATCAGAACACAGGTTGTAAAGGAGACCTTTGGAGCCTTCCAGGGACCTTTAAAAATCAAGGAACAGGGGAGCTGAGGGCTTGGCACCCTTTGGGCTGCTGTACTGGTGCAGTGTGAGGAGTATTGAAGGAATACAGGTGTCCCTGGGGCTGGAGGTGGTGGGGTTTCTTTCCAGTCTAAGATTCACCCTTGCTCTGGTCTCTAGCTTTAAAGGCAAACCCTCCCTGCTTTTTTATATTTAATGAGGAGGGGGAGACATAGGTCCTGGGAAAGACCTTATCAGCGTGTACTTTCTTAACATCTTGGCTTGAGAGTTGTTGGGAATTTCTAAGTAGATGCCACTGCTGCCTCCCATTGATTTGAGAGAATAGACTATGGGTCAGAATTGCTGTTTCCTCTGAAATAGGCATGCACTGGATGTTTTCAGGAATGGCATGGTGCTTGTCTGCTGTGCATCATCTGCCCTGGATAGTTAATGAATAATTGAGAGAATGCCAGGATGGTTTCCTGGAGCTCATGGAAGGAGGCTGACTTACCTTCAGAGATTTCAGGGGAATTTCCCTTGGACATCTGAGATGAAAACCTACCTGTCCCAGCAGATAAGTGAGTGTTGCTATAAGCTTCTTTACAAATAGGTGAAGACTGAGGTGAAGACTATTGGGAACTGTGCTTTGAAGGTCATGAGGATGCCTCAGACCACAACAGGCAGGACAGGGGACAGGGGTGGCTTTGCCTGCCTCCAGAGGTCACCTATGTGGCAGCCACCATAGTCAGAGGTAATTTATCCATTGGGATGATTGATGCTGCCTTGGGATAGGGGTGAATGGGAGGATTTCTTAACAAGAGCACAGCTGGGTTTGTTTTTACCTACAGCAACATTTATTTCCTCATGCTTCTTTTCTGTCAAACACATGATGGCAATATGTAAGAGTGTGAGGAGCAAGCTGAGCCTCCAAAAACAGACTTTGACACACACAGAGAGCCTTGAGAACCTTGTTTTGCAGTGGAGGCACCTCAGGAACACAGTGCTGCATTTCTTGTTTCTTCTCAGCACATGTGCTGCCGAGGCCTCGTGCTGGTCTCTGCTCCTTGCTGGCTCCTCAGCAGCTCACCAGCATTGAGGTCAGCAGAGGAGAAATGCAGTGTCTCAGCAATGGAATTGCCTCCAACTCTGACACATGTTCTGGGAAATGGGGAGCATCCAGACAAAGAAAGGGAGAGGCCTTAAACCTGGACTTCTGTGAGCAGCAGTACTTGAGAAAGACATCAATGCACAGGAAAAGTTGTATTTGTTTTTACTAGTGTTATAATGGAATGATTTGCTGTTAATAGGGAATCTTTCAGCACTCACCTCTGGTGGCTTCTAGTGGCAGTCTAGTGTCGCTTGGTGCCTCATTGCCATGTTTTGGGGGATTTTTGCAAGGTTGTAAGCATCCTTCTGGAGCTCAAGGGACAGCGAGGGTATAGAGTGTGTCTTGCCCTTGGGCTAGCAGTTCAAACACGGCCCAGAGTCTTCGTGTCTGGAAGGTGACTGACTGACCTTGATGGTCAGTGGGTCACCTCAGGCTGTGGGCAGCTTTCCACTTTGCTGTGTGCTTTGTTTGGGAGCCTGGGATGCCAAACACAATATTTGGCACCAGTGTGTGGTCTGTGTCTTTGTAGCAGTGACTGCTTTCAGGTGATTTCATCTGAGCTAAGGATATCTCTACCATCTTGTCAGTCAGAGCCCGCAGCAGAGGAAACAGTGATTAAATCTGCAAGGAGAATTTGATGCTTTCTCATCTTCAGAAGATCCTTAGAGGTCAAGGTTGAGTCACAAAAGCTTTCCAGGCAGCAGGGTAAGGTTCTCTGTTGATAAATTCGAGAGGACTTCATGGCTAGCAATATAGAATCTTGACAGGTGCTCAGTTATCCCAGCGGTAGGTGTCTTACAGGACATAGGAAGCTATGGATGACGGATACATGTTTGAACAGCTCCATGTTTCACAGGCTGTTGTGAGCCCAAGATTCCTCTGAGGTAGCCAAGTGGGCCATTTCAAGGCGGTTTAAGCAATGAGAAGATTTCAGGCCTGCAGAAAAAAAAAAAAGACACCACCGTCTCATCCAAAAGAAATCCCACATTAGCTCTCATGCAGGGATTGCTGGTATAATGAATATTGGTATTAGCATATGTGCTGAGCAGTTCCACATCAGTGGTGCTGCATGCAGCTGCTGAAATGGAAAAGCATTGAACAGCCTGGGAACAATGGGGGAGATCCCTGGATTCTCATGCCAGCGGCGTGTCCGCGTTTGTTTGTCTGCGATGGTGCTGGTGCTCTGGGATCAGCAAGGGCAAATTCCAACAGATAGAGATCAGTGCACTGGCAGAAAAAAGTAATTAACATTTTATTATCATCTCCCGTTCATGTGCAATTAAAATAGAGTCGATTCTCCTTCAGATAAAGGTGCATAAATAAGTAAAGGCTGGCTGCGGGTCCTAAAGCAGGCAAAGGTAAGCTGAAAGTCGAAAAAGATCACCTGTCAGTTCAGCCCCTCACACTGAGATGCTCCAGGAAAAGGCAACAAGCAGAGCACATGGAAAATGGCATGCTCAACAGTGAGATAGCATGCAGACAGCTTTTTGTTGTTGTAGTTTCAAAACCCAATTTTAATTGCTGTGGGTTTACAGGTTAATGAAACAATGCATTCCTTCCAAAGAAACAGCTGTTTGGTGGATAATTTTAATCACAACCTGGTGATAACCACCCATGGGAGCTCATCTGAGCTGCCAAGTAACTTTTTAAACAAAGAGTAAAGACGGTCCTGAGTCTGTAGCTGGAGAACTGAACAAGTGGAAACAATTGAGCAAATTGAGACGCTTCTCCATCCCTTGCACGTGTATCTCTGAATAGAAAAGGCTGGAGAACACAGATCACTTTGTCACAGGAGCACAGCACACACAGAGTCACTGCTGCTGGCCATCAGCTGGTGTGAAATGGCACAGCACATCGGATGCCAATTGCCTGCACCCCAGCACGCCACCCATTATGGAGTTTATTGAAGTGCTCCGTTTGGACAGGCTCCTGAGACTGTTGGAAAATCTGTGGAATCAGGGCTCCTCGGGTGAGACTAATTATTGGTCACTTAGCCCGACATTTATTATCGAAGCAACTGTGTGGGATAAAAACAGGCTTTTGCCTGTCTAGGGTAAACAGCACTAGTGACACTCCCTAAAAATCAGACAATGCGTCTGGTGAAAGCTTTTAGAGCCTTTCACAAGCTGCAAAAGAGCACGAAAGTGATCGAAGGCAGTAGGGTGGGCACGTTATTGTTCTCATTAGAGCATCATCTGCCAATTTATTGCAGCAAGAAGCCAGCAAATGCAAAGCCTGGTCTGTGTAAAAAAGCCCCACTGTGCTCCTTATGCAACATTTAAGATATTCAGGGGTTGGGCAACAAGGGGGTTCTGTGGATTGGCTCTCACTGCAGCCTGGATCTCTATTTGGAAGAGCAAAGGGAGGAGGAGCAGAGAGGGCAGCGAGGTGGCTGTGACAAAGATCTCAGCCCCTGGCTCCAGTCAGGGCACTGCAGGCACCAGCTTGGGGCCTGGAGTCTCCAAAAGGGGACAGCACGTGGACTCCCCAGGACTTCATCATAATGAAAACCTGCTGGTTCTCACAAGACTGTTAATTTTTGTGCATGCAAAGGAATAGCATCTCTATCTTAGGCACGTGCTTCCAGACACACGTTTATTTGATAAAGTGGATTGATTTTTTTCCCATCTTCCCTTCCTTATGGCCTGGATCCTGCTGCCTTTGAATTATGTGGTTTCTGTAGTGTAAGATCAAACATCTCAGCAGCTCTTGGATAAGAAGAATACTTATCCAAGAATCCACTGCAACTGTCCATCCCCACACAGCCATCTGTCTCCTGTCCTTCTCATGGACAGACTAATATGCTGGTGGAAGAAATCCTATTATCTGGGGAGCACTGGGGATTTGGCCATTTATTTACAACAAAATTTCCATAACAGACCCTGTGCAGTAACAACAGGCAACCCTCATTTTGTTCCTTACTGTACAAGCTAAGTAGGGACTGCAGGTCACAGGGGTGTGAGCAGCTCTGGACCTCTCATCTCAGTCCCTGCTGGCATCAGCTGATCCCAGGAGCAGTAGAGGTGTCACTCCCAGGCTGGTGAGAGCAGCTGGAAGACTTGGAGCCATCACCAACCCCTCTAGGGCTGGATTTGGCTGCAGTCCAGCATCTGCATGGTGAGGCCTGGGGAACTCACTGGGAGCTCTGCACACTACTGTAAAATAGAGGCAAAGGATTAGCAAAGCCCTGCAATGCTCCAAAGAGCTGTGTGTGCTACACGAGGCTCTTTGCTCCAGCTAGGGAGGCTGCAGGATTTATATGAGCAGGAGTAACCATTCCAATTCTAAAAGGAAACTAAAATTCTGAAGTTGAGTGAAGTGGTGTACATTTGCCCCTACCTTGAGATGGACCTTGAGGGGTGTTGAGATGGACCTAAATCCTCTTTCCTCTTTGCTTTCTCAACTATAGCACCATGGATATAGCATATCCATGAGGNCCCTGAGGAATTCTGTAACATAGAAGGAAACTGAAGAGAATGGAAGAACAGTGTCCTGGTGAGCTGAGGACCCCCTGCCTTTGTCTCTGCTGTTCTGAGCTCAGCTGGATCTGCCTGGTGAAACCTGCCCATTTCTAGGGGGCACATGGCAGCTGCTGCCCTGCACAGCAGCCCAGGGAAAGGGCAATCCCAATACATTCAAGGCCTTCCCACCAGCACACTTTAAAAGAGTGAAGCAGTGCAGGAAGCTGCCCTGGGGTTCAGCACTGACCTCACAGCCTCTCATTTCCCAGCAGTGCAGCTGTGGGCTGATGGGGAGGGATGGACCACCTGCCCCTCTGCAAAAGGCAAGGGTGAGAGGGCACCTGTGTGAGAGAGAGCAAGTGCTTTACCAACACTGCAGCCCTGCACTGGGTTTCAGAGTGCTGCTGGCACTGGGAAGTGTGCTGATCATCAAAACCTGCAAAGGAGCTTCTGAAGCAGCAGTGTCTGCTGCCATCCAGCCCGCCCCTGGTTTTCAGAGGAAAGAAATTGCCTGTCTGGCTACAAAAGCATCTCCTCCTTGGGAACAAGCTGGAGAGCTCTGATACAGCCACCACCTCCCAGGGGAGGCTGGGATCCCAGCACCTCAGCAAATTCAGGCTGAAATGCTTTTTGGTGTTTGAAGTTTTGCTGGCCACTCCTTTTCCTTTGTGGCCGTAGATCAGAAAGGTTGTGAGAGAGAGAGAGAGCAGAGAGAGCAGAGAAAGCAGATGGTTTGTCTAAACAAAGGTCAGATTCGCTGCTCAGGAGGCAGCAGACCAGTGTTGTTCTGCAATGAGCCGTGTAACACTGTCAGGTCACACAGCCAGAGAGTCCCCTGGGGAAGGGGAAAGCATTACCCCACTGATACCATCCCTATCTTTTATGAAAGCCTGCACAAACACACACAAATTGTGCAACTAGCTAACACTCAGACAGCTGGTACCTTCTAAGTGCCTCAGATAAGATCAGGCAGTAAAAGCAGCAAGAACCTCCTGCTTATAACTTCCTAGGAGTGCAAAATCATGCCCCAAACAAGAAAACCTTGTTTTCAGCCATGTACCTGAGCCTGTTGCCAAGTGAAGTCAGCAAACACACACGAGAGAGAGATGTGCAGGTAAGGAGCACTGACTACTCCAGCAGCTGGACCTTCGAGGGCAAAGGAAAGCTAAAATTCATTCTTTGCATAGCATCAAAGACAGAGCTAAAACAAAATGTGAGCAACCTGCACAATCATGTTACTCAAAGTTGTCTTTTACTTCTAGCTCCGTAAGAAAGAAGCATTGCTTTCTAACAATGGCTGTAGCCAAAATGTAAAGCTCTCGGGGGAATAAGTGAAATTCCATACCCTTTCAGTAGAGCAGACATCACTAATTACCTTCTTACCTTGTAGAATGTCAAATTAGTTGGAAAAAAATAGATCAAGCTACTCTTAAGCACAGTGATTAAAGTGATCAAAAGCTCCTAACAGCACAGAGAGTGAAGCATGTAGTTGTGCTCTAACACCTGCACTTCATGATGGAAGATAACAAGAGGCCTGCAGAAATGTAAACATGAGCATTTTGCAAATGCTCACACTGAATTTCACAAATCATCCCAAATGTGGATTTTGGGATTTAATCTCAAGCTTCAATCCCAAACTGTGTTTTCCAAAGCAAGGCAAGGCTTGTGGAAAGAGGTAATATTCTCTTTTCTGGCCTTCAGTTATCCTGGCTACAAAACTCTGTTATGCCATTATTCTAGAGGCTCATTAATATTGTTGTAGAATTTTAAGGGGATATTCTGAAACATAAGATGCTGTGCAGATTTAAAAGACCCAAGGCAACTTCTGTGTCAGCATTTAAACCAACCTTCAGATTTTCTTCTAAAGTCTACACAGCCATCCCCCTCTCTGTCAGGAACAGAAGGATGGATCTCATTACTTCACCATATTTAATATTTTTCTTGTCAGTGCTGCTGTGTGGACTGAATGCTGAGTGTCTCTTCACATTTGGAATCACCCCAAAAGTCAAAGCTTGGACTTTTCCTAGGTGTCTTTGAGTAGCAGCAGTGTCTAAGCCACTAAGCAGACTACATTTCTTGCATGGTCCATGGTGAAACACAGGTATCAAAGGAAGGTTATTTATTCCAACTCCCAGCTCCCCTCCTGGCCCTCCAGGCAACACAGCTTCCTGTTGCAGACCATGCTCCTACCATAGGAACTTCTGGTGATACAGCAAGAATTAGGTGCAATAGACTCAGACCCAAGTAACTTATCCAGTGTCATACTGGGAGCCTGTGGCAGATCAAAGTTTAAAAATCACGTTTCCCTGGGTCCTAAAGTATTCCATTGTAATCTAATTATTTTGTTGTTTTGACTGTTTCCTCAGCAAGGTGGCAGATAAGTTCCCCTTGGACATTTAGGTTTGTCCAAGCCAAGAATCTGCAAGAAAGAAGCAGGTGAAAACTGAGGAATGGCAGTCACAGTGTCCGTAAGGGTCCTCCTGCACAGCCCATGGAGATGAGAGAACCTGTGTTAAGTGCAATACAGTTGGAGGTAAACCTGTGAACCCCATATGAATATAATGGGCTGAACCCCAAATATAACTGGCTGTTTTCATAAAGAAATCCCCCAGATGAATAACACTTTTTGTGGTGAGGTCATTTGTCTAAGCAATGGTGAATAGATACTCATCAGTAGCTGTAAGCCAGAATCCTCTAAACACTGTTGCATTAGTTTACAGAAGGGCTAAATTTGACCCAGCATATCTAACAGGATGTTTGATAACAGGGGTTAGGCTGCTTTGAGGGATCTGGAATGATTGCTTCTGCTCTTGGCCTTGCATTTCTTCAGCAGATGGTGGGGACAATTGTACAAAGTTTTCACAGACATTATTAGAAATCCTGGAGAAGATAGGATTAGGATTTATGAAATTTATAAAAGTATTGTCTTTGGCATCCTCATAAAGTGTTGTGAGGTAGAAACTCATTTTCTCCTTGAAACTGAGCAAAATTCAACCCCAAGGTGCAGGGACATTACATTTTGCACAAAAAGGAGACTGCAAAGAAATCAGGAATGAGAAATTTTGAAATCAGTTTGCTAACCAAAAGAACAGTTCTGCTAATTTGCATTTTTTTGTCCTGCAAAATGTAATTTGGGAAGAAAATACCCTCCCCCCCATCCTTTATTTCTTATTTAGAAATGAATTTTAATAAAAGGTAGGCAATGTTCCTGTCATACCTCTGTTCATTAGCAAATCGTTTGGAATCACTCCTGTGGCTCCTAAACATCTCCATCTTTAGGAAGCAGGAAGCAGTGTCAGTGGAGCATTGCTCATTGCAGAGTGCTCCAGGAGCTTCTGGCTCTCTGTGTGACAGAGGGGGAGAGAAACTGCCCAAAAACTGCTGAGACTGTGGGGCTCCACCCTGGTCGGTGTTTCAGGTGCAGAGGAGAGGATGGAGGAGGGAGGTTTTTATCAGCAGTTTATTCTCTGTCAAATGTGCAGCCTGGCAAACATCTCAGATTTAAGAGAATTCAGCCTTTTCCTTGACCACTGTTGCAAGCACGGACACGAGTAGACATCTGATTAAAGACAAACATGTTTTCAGTGTTTACAGCAAAGCATCTCCACTGCTGCTAATGAGAAAGGGAGGGCAGTATTATTTTTCCTGTATGTGCAGCTAATAATTCCTGGAATGTCAGCTCTCCTCCCACTTCCCTTTTGCCCTTTCCTGGCTCCTTTCCTCTGGGATTTGACAACACTAACCTGAGGCTCTGGGTTACCCCTAGCAATGCTTCTCCCCTGTTCCTTTTGAAGCTTGATAAAGATTTAAAAAGTGAAATTTGTGGGTTGCTTTTGCATGCAAAAACCATGGGGAAAACAAGAGATAGCACAGACCTCCTGGGGTTTCAGCTCTGAGTGGATCTGTGGTACTCAGAGCAGTGGTGTGCAGCACTCTTGCAGAGCCCAGGCTATCCCAGGACACCCACTGTGCTCCTGGGTACCACGTCCTTTCTGGATTCCTGCCACTTTCCTTAGGGCCTGGACTCAGTACTCAAAATCTTGAGCTAATTGTGACCCTAATTTAATCCTTGCAGCAGTCACCCTGCTGGGCACAGCCTCGTGCCAGTGGCAAAAGTAGGGAAGAGCCTGATCCCACAGGAGACACCTGAGGGGATGCATCTGTGCTTAAGAGGCTCATTACTTAACACCTCTTCCAGGCATTAAAGTCTCAGCAGTGCACTGAATGGCTTCAAGAAAGATAAACACGGAATCTGGATGCGGCACTAGAAATGGAAATGATGGGTAAGGGAAGCAGTGAGTGCCACAAGTTTTCTTGCTGTCTCTGTGTGTGCAGCTGGATTGAATGCTGGACCTGCTTTTGTGCTACAGCTCTATCTCCCTTCTGCAGGGCAGAAAGAGGCAGCACAGGAGTGAGAATGGCAGGATGCAGCTTTGCTGGGGTAGTTCCTACAGCCAGGGAAGGATCTGGCTTTGCTTGGGTACTTCCCACAGCCCTGGTCGGTGTTAGGGGGAAGTTTTTCTTCTGCCTGACCACGAAGAAGGGAAACGTCTGTTTTCCCTGTCACACAGGGAGTTTACAGCTGATCCCTAAAGGCAACCAATTCACCTGATTTTTGTCTCATGCTGTGACCCAGGGATTATCCTTCCTGAACATTTTCTGCCTGCAAGGAGGGCTGGAAACACAGCCCAGTTTGAGACCATAATAATGAAGACCAAAGCCCTTTTATCACTGCTCACCATGGCAAATAGGCCATGGGATGTGGGCCACTGCCTTGTGCAGGGGCAGACCTTTCACACAGCCAAAGAGAGGCCAAATCTCTGCACCAGGGCTATCACTGTGCCACCCACAAGTGTTTCTTTGGATGGGTGTCCTGAGGCAGTGTGCAGCCTGGCTGGAGATTGTGTCCCCTGGCCTCACAGGTCACCAATGACCTGCAAGTCACAGCTTGGCATGGCCAACAGCAGAGCACTAGACACTGAGCAGGGCATCTGCTTGGGAAGTGATTCACTCCTGGATTTCTCGCATGATTTGCTACTGTGGAAATCCATGATGTGATATTTCTTAAAACAAGGATTTTAGAACATGTTTTAAAGTTCTGTTTGAAACATTTTATTGTGTTCAAGTAGTGGTGTGTTGTCTTTCTTTCTCTGACCAAGCCCAGAAGCTAAAAAAACCTATTTTCAGTGTTTAAATGTGATGCTGCCTGTTTAATACCATAGTAGTGCTGGCTGGAAAGCCCCACAGTGGCAAAAAACTTTTGACCAAAGCTACAAGGAAAGTTCTGGGTGAGGAAAGCAACAGTAGAAGTGGTGCAGCCATAATAACTCTATTTCACCAAGCATGCACACCGTTCAGTGCCCAGCAGGGGACTGTGTTAAGTATTTATGTTTATAAAGTTCTGTCCACTACAGTGAGGGCTCTTGGTCGCAATGAAATGCAGGCAGCTGCACCCACATTGATTCTTGGATGATTCCTCTGATCCTCCTTGCCCCTACACCAGCAATAGCCTTTTCTCCCCCCTACAAGCCCCATCCTCAGAAGCAGTGGCAGCAGCCAGTGCAGTGCTATGGTCCCAGGGAAACTGCACTGGTCTCCCACCACTCAGGATACAGCCTTTAGGACCTTGCACTGAGAAATGGGCAAAAGAAGGCAGACCAGCAGGATTCTCCCAGCTGTCCTTGGCTTGGCTGCATTTTTCTCAGTTCATTTTCACTCTCTGGCTCAGAGGAGTTGTTACTCACCTTGCTAGGCAGGGTGTTTCAGGTCTGTAGGGTTCAGCTGTGGTGTGCAGTGATGGCAGGTATTTGCTCAATTTCCCACTTCTCAGGGCCAGAGTGGGATAAAGCAGCACCTTCTCCTTCCCACTGATCCCTGCTGGAACCACACCAGCCCTACCTGCATCAGCTTCACTTTCCTTTTTATTTAAATTAGCAGCCAGGAAAACATCTGGGTGTCAACCCCTGGCTGCCCTCAATTTTCCAGCGAGGGGCAGTGGAAAACCGAGAAATGAAAAGAAGAGCTGGAAAAATGAACCAAACAAAATAACAAACAATAAAAGATGTGTCCCAGCTCCCTTAAATTGTAAGATTAGTTGGTTCTTCATAGCTTCATAGTCCTGTGGTTGTGACAAGAAGTATATATCTATCTATATACATATATAGATATAGATATAGATATAGATATATAAATATATATATATATGTGCACACACACAAGGTAGATTTCAGGGCACAGAGCAGGTCAGGTAGACAGTACCACCATAAATATGTTTTTAGGTGTCATGGGGCAAATTCATTGCATGTGGAATAGGAGCCATGTGATATTCAGGAGTACAAGTATTTACAGAAAGATTCAGCATTATGGAAATTTCTGCAAGAAGGTTTTGTTTGGGAAAATTTAATCCCCATCTCCCACGCACCTCCCCAGTGCTTAAACTGCAAGAATATACTTGTTCCCTAATTACAAAAGAGCACCAAGGATCTGTTAATATTTCTGCCAGTGGGATTGATAAGTGTTGGCATAATCAGAGAAACTCTTGACTGCAGGCTTTCAAGTGTCCAGATCAGCTCTGGAGTTTGGAGAGGAAAAAAAATGAGGACAAAAAAGAGTGGTGGAAAAACAAAGGGGTAGGCCAGAGTGCTTGTTATCAAGATAAGTGGCACTTTTTAATTCTCTATCCAAATCAGATAATCCAGGAAAGGTAGTCCAGATTAAATTTATGGCATTCTGAATGCCCTGCACTTGTTCTTAACAGGGTGAATTTTCCATTGCCCTTTAGAAAGGCCTTAGTTAAGGTCTCAGTATCACCTTGGAACATACCCTGGCTGGGTTGTGCAACCTTTGCTCCCCACTGCTGCCCTCACCACAGAAGCCTCTTAGCAAAAGCCAGTCCATGTACTCCCTGAACCACTTTTGTGTATATTTGCATTTTTGATGTAGAGGACCTGTTTGTAGTCCCTCCCAACCAGGGATCTCCCGACCCATATAAATATTAGTTACGAAATTCTAATGTAAGCGTCTGAAGTGGTTCATGACATCTTTTTGTTCTACAAGAAGAGTAAACAGAGGTGCCAAGCTGGTAAAGTGCTTTGCCCAAGATTAGAAATGTGGGTGGAACACAGCTGGAACAAAGGGTGTCAGTGGAAGTGTGGGGTCCTGTGCTCAATCCTTGCCCTTTGCTGACAGAGCTGCAATTTTGAGACTGCACTGAGAGTTCATTTGGCCTTGGTCAAACCTGGCGATTCCCTGCCATTTCATTTGCTTGCCTTTGAATATGTGTGATTAAAAGAAACACGAGTTTGTTGCCAGGCTGCCTGTGCCCTGTCGGCAGCGGGACGAGGTTTACCGGGATGGTGGGCAGTGGAGAAGGGGAAGGGGGTGCTCCAGGATGCACCCACTCCTGCTGGGTGTGAGGGTGGGTGGCTGCAGTAACCTCAATTATCTACAGGCACTTTATCTCTTACCCCTCACCGTCACCTTGATGGCCGGATTCCGGTGCTTTTGTGTGGACAACAAGGGCTGGAGGTGCCCCGCAGCAGGCGGCTCGGCTCAGCTATCGGATGATCTCCCCCGGCAGCGCATCACCACCTCTGTGGAGCCTTCACCTGCTGCCTGCCCGGCTCCCCCACCACCGCTGATAGCATCGCCGCCCTGACCTTGAAATCCTTCTCACAAGTGCCACCCTGTCTCTTAGCAGTGGGAAATCAGATTTCCCTTCCCTCGGCGCGACTCCCTGCATTTTCATTTCTGAAGAAAGAGCCGGGGAGGGGATGGAGCTTTTCCCTGTGCAGCAGTGACTCTATTTTCAGCTGTAGCCCGACAGATTGCTTCGCTCCTCTGCCTTATCATCCAATACCACCTTAATGCATGCAGCTACGCAAGGTTACTATTAGTGACTGATATCGCTGGCGCTGCGGACTGGAGGTTTTAACCCTAGATGAACCGAAATCTCTATTCCACATCCTTGGCTCTCCCTGGATTTTCAGATATCACTTATTATTATTACTACTTTCGAGCTTTTTTATTTTTCTTTTCTTTGCTTTTTTTTCCCCTTGTAAACCAGAAAATACAGTAAGTTTGTTATTCCAGAAGACGACAAAGAGAAAAGTCAGCCATTCTTGAGGACCAAATCGATCAGTGGTTTACCTTACAAGGAGTGACTGACAGCTCCGTCCCTCTGGCATTGTAATTTATTTTCCAGGCTCAGCGCTTTGCAAGTATCACATGTCATGCTTTTAAAAATGTGTATATATAGAACCAGCTAGGTAGTTATATTTGGTATGGAGGCTTTTCTTTTTTTAGCTTCTGTTGGTGCAAATATAGAGATAGGAGAGAATTGAACAACCTCTCCTCACCTCCCTCCTGTGAAAGCATCCCTTCCATCTGGCAGCGTGCCCAGAGGAGTCTGCAAAGTTCCTGTTGGGGAAGGGCTGTGGAAAGAACTGGTTGTGGAATGGTGAGTTCACAAGACATCCCCAATTTTCAGTGAAAGGTGCAAAAAATTCTCATTCCACCGTGGAATAAAAATGTGGTGCAGAATAGAAATAACAATTTCTCCCCCCACCCTGAGCCCTGGAAGGTCGAAACAATTTATTTTGACCTTTTAAAACCTACCTTGAGGCTATGCAGGTCACAGGAGGTGCACCAGTGGGTAAGTGGAAAACCCCAAAGAGCAGAACACCCCTTAGTTAAGCACCTGATGCAAGATAAGCGTCTCGAATTGTATCAGCAATAGTGTGGCCAGCAGGGCTAGAGACTGGATTGTCCCCTGTACTTGGCCACACCTCAAATCCTGTGTCCAGTTCTGGACCCCTCAGTTCAGGAAGGACATTGAGGTGCTGGAGCAGGTCCAGAGAAGGGCAGCAGAGTTGGGGAAGGGTCTGGAGCACAAGTCCTACAAGGATTGGCTGAGGGAGCTGGGGTTGTTCAACCTGGAGAAAAGGAGGCTTGGGGAAACCTAATTGCTCTCTACAACTTCCTGAAAGAAGAGTGTAGCCAGGTGTGAATCTGTCTTTTCTCCCAAGTAATGAGTGACAGGATGAGAGGAAATGACCTCAGGTTGCTCCAGGGGAAGTTTAGATTGGATATTAGGAAAATTTCTTCGTGGAAAGGGTTTTCAAGCATTGGAACAGGCTGCCCAGGGTCTGCCAGGCTGAGTCACCAGTCCTGGAGGAATTTAAAAGGCCTGTGGAAATGGCACTGAGGGACATGGTTTAGGGGTGGACTTGGCACTGTTGGGTTAATAGTTGGACTCAAAGATCTTAGAGGTCTTTTTCAACCTAAATCATTCTATTCTATTCTATTCTATTCTACTCCGTTCTGTTCTGTCTTCCAGTTCAGGATTCTCCAAATGCCCTTCTTAGCAGATTGGCCTTGATCCAGGAATGGGAAGTGCTACCAACTATGTGAGGCTCTCAGGGCTCCCAGCCCTTCTTGACCACTTCCATCCTAGTAAACGAGGCATACTGGAAAACTGGACAGCTGCAGAGCATAGGTGAGGAAACCAGGAACTGAGGGGTGTGTTTGAGACCACTGATGTCCTGTCTATATCCCTGCAGAGCCTGTCTAACCACACAAATGCACATTTTCCAAGTACAAGTCATTCCAGGCACTCCTGATTTCAGACTGGGCATCATCCCTTGGCAGGGAGCTGATGGCTGCAGGGATGAGCAGCACAGCAGGGCAGGGGGGCACGGCATCCAGGCATCCCTGGCGGTGTGGGATCCCTTGCCAGCTCCCAGCTGCTCCTGACTGCTGAATCCCATGGCCTGACAGCAAATGTAACATCTAAAGGCATGAAAAACAGACAAGTGTAACAGGTACATGGACATCTTGTCAGATCTGAACAGAAACCTCTCCTCTGGTCTGAACAAGGCTTTGTGTGTCCCAATATATCTGTTTTCTCAGGCTGTTATCAGCTGGCCTGATAAAAGGTGTTACTCCTCCCTGCATTTCTCACTTTACTTTTACAGCAGCCCAGGAAGAGTACAGGCTTATGAACTGCCTGTTATAAATGCACCATAAAAACAAACACTTGCACTTTTTAAATGCCAGTGTCCTTTCATATTTCAGCTTTCCATTTCTCATCTGTTTGATATCTCCTGGTCTGTCCACATATAGTCACTCTCATTTGTACATGCACAAATCAATTGGCAGCCACCTTTTCCCGTGTAGATTAGCTTGTTCCTTGGACAGTTGTACATCACTGACTGCTGACACCTTCTAATCTTACTTTAGGACCTGGTGGTAGGTTTTTCACATGTTGACCTCAAACCTGCATGCACAAGACGTACCCTTGCTCTTAGGCTCTCAGGTCTTGTTTTTCACATTTCCCAGCAAGAGTGAAAGATAAAGAACACTCAGACCTAAGAATGTACTTTATGATCATTGAGAAAGCAATAAAATCCACTGTTTCAAAGCCAAGATACATAATCCATGTGTATCTGCCTGAGGCTGGTCCAAGCAGAGCTCCCACAAGGCTGGGATGTGGCAGACACAAGGTGATGGCTGCAGTGTCACAGGCTGTTTGGAGGTGGCAGCATTCATATCCTGGGTATTGGTAAGGGCTTGGAAGTTATTACATCCCTTGCTCAGTGGGGGAGAGAGATAAGGAGCACTTTCAGCAGGGTCTAGGCACATGGGGTAGTGATAAATGCAAATCCCTCAAGCTCTGCACAACGGGGCTAATGGGTCTTCAGCTTCAGCAAAAAGAGAGTCACAGTCTGGCTGACCTCATCCAAGGAGGACAAAAGACAAAAAAAGATGAGAAGCTGTAGGAAGCAATAGCTGTGACTGAAAGAGGGAGAGGTGTTTGGGTTCTAAGATCTCAGAGCTGTGGCCACAGTGTCCATGGGGGAGGCAGGCCTGATGGCAATTTGGCCAAAAGCATGCAAGTGGCAGGGTGCACATTTGTCTTGGTTGAAATCAAGGGTTTTGGGGGGTTTGTTGAAGCCACTTGACCCCCAGCACTCACCCTGGTGTGGGATTCTCCAAGACAGAAGTCAGCCCTGGGATGTGGCAGCCCTAAGGTGTTAACCTGCCCTTGCATTGGGGCAGCCTCTCCCTGGGGCTGTGATTGCTGAGGCCACTGCCAGCAAACCTGCCAAGGTCACTGGGACCAAGGAGCAAGGCTCTTGGGACACAGGGAGGCACTGAGAGTGCAGGAACTGACAGCCCTGGGCTCAGCCCTGCTGGGATCCCCCTTCGCCGAGGTCTGAATGCCTGCAGTGTGCTGGTTAGAGAAACACTTTCCCTTGCCATTCTCCAACCTTCAGTGAGGCATAGTCACCAATATTTGCTGAAGCTGCTTGTTAATGATGTTTACTGGAAGGTATTTCCCTCTGTGCCTTCCCAAAAGATGTGATGGTGTCCCACAGTACACAGCACAGCTCAAAACTGCCAGGAAGTTCAGGCAAAAATATCGCCTTCCCCGAGGTGCTAAATGACTGGCATGGACTTGCATACTTAGTGTACTCTGCTCCCCTCTCTGCCACAATCAATACCCGTCTGATTTCTTTATCCTGGATGGTGGGGGATGGAGATGAGCGATCCTGCTCGTTCCTCAGCTTTGGCATTTTGATTCCCAAACAGCCCATTCGCTAGTAGCATAAAAATAATGTAAAAACAAATAGATCAAATAAATGTAGCTTGAAGACATCTGTATTACAACCCTGCTCTGTATTCTATAAGCAAAATATGTACTGTGCATACAAACACCGGGGGAATGAAGGGATGCACGCATTAACACTGACACATCAAGTGGTTCCTTCATGAGACCATATTATCTATACAATCACCTACAAGTATTTACATTTCATGAACGAGGTTTTCCAAACATCACCCCCAGCTGCACCACCTCCTGCTGTTCTTGGACGTAGCTCAGGCAAAGAATGAGGCCAAACCAATGCCTTCAGAGGGTGTTTTTACAAAAGACCTGGCTGCAGGGGGAAGAGGTGGGTGCTGGTGACCTTGAGGTGGGGTGACTGTGGCAGGGCTCAAGGTAAAGCATCGCGTTTGTGGAAGACATCATCCAAAAGCCAAAACAGGCAAGTCCACTGGAAGAAAAATGGGGAGAAAATCTCTAGTTGGGTTCAGCCTTGATCTTGGCTACCAGATCGAGTGTGGTTTTCTCTCGTATTTTGGCACTGGTTCTTTTGAACACAGTTTAGCATAGATAGGCATTGCAAACTGTTTCCTAGGACTCCTCAGTAGGGCAGATGTGGAGAATTTGCCACTCACGGGGTGCAGTTGGTGACTGAACTCACCTGGCCTTGAGGTGAATTTTTACAGCCATTACCGGATGAAAAACGTGTTAAGGAGGAAGAAGGTTTCTGAGAACCACCCATTCTGCAAACAGCCTCTCTCTGCAGACAGACTCAGTGAACACAGCACAGCTGGCTGTCCAGAAAGTTTGAAAAACTCCATAGTCAATTAATGGATTTTTTTTTTCAATATTGACCCACACCTAAATCCTGACCACTAGTTCAGACAGGGCACTTTATGACACTAATAAAGCAAATTGTGGTGTTAAATGTCCCACTTCAGTTCAGCAGGTTGCCTGCAAGTACCAGACTGACTTCAAGCCTACGTCATGTCCTGACTCCAGCACAAGTTATCCATTTTATTTACTTAATTCCCGCTGCAGGTCCAATGATACACTTCCGTCCTCTCTGCTGCTTGTCCTAAGTCACTGTGATTACATTTGCTGTTACAAAGTGCCTGTTTGAGTATAATTTAGAGAAGAAACGAAAAACCACACACACCTTTTTAAAAAGTGAAGTATTTTGTAACAAGAAGTCTTAATACTGTAAAAGTTACTAATCCATGCCCCTCCTGCTCAAAGCAGGCATCCACATTTTGTGCAAGGACGACTTATATGACACCATATGAAAATGTGGCCTGTATTTCTAATAAACTTTTGTGGTTTTTAATTACATGTCAACAAGCAAAGCAGGAGGTAGCTGGGACATCCACACAGGATGTGGGAGATTAGGGTTAAACTTCCACTCAGCCCAAGGGGAATGTGATCTATTGCACTTGCCTTTTACTAAGAGATTCTCTATATCCTCTGTCTTCCAGCTGCCCTGGGATGTGGGTGCTCCCAGCCAGCTGTTGCAAAACATTTTACTATTTCTTGGCAATGGGATAAGAAAACAAGGGAGTACCCATGTGAGGCTGGAGAGGCACACAGTTATGCTTGGTAAATAGATATGCAGAGTCCAATCTGAGAAATAAATGAATTTAGCATTCAGCTGTAGGTCCCTCCAAGCACACACCAACTGCTGCAGTAATTGTGCTGCAGCCAAGGGAGCAGGACCGTGGAGAAGGATTTTCTCTCCAGCTGCAAAACCTCCTGTGGCACCTCTGAGGGTCACTTTTCCAATGCTTCTTCTCCACTGGTGAATATGACCACTGGTCAGGGGGATATAGCTGCTGCCTGAGGGTAGTAGGAGGGTTCAGGAGAAGGGGAGACCCAAGTCCATCACACTTAGGACACACACTTAAGATTAACTCTACTCATACAATTCTTCCTCTGTAAGTAAAGGATCCATAGATAAACTCCAGTCTATTATAGGAAATGTTCCTGCTGGCATCAGTTGTTTGTACTTCCATGATAGGTGCCACAAAGTATTTCTCAATTATTAACAAACCCAAAGCCAGGGTGACTGGGTCAAGTTGTGTCATGAGGGGCACTTATATTTTAAAAACTCTGAGTTAAACAAGATTACCTTGTACTAAGTTAGAAGTGCTTCCCATTTGCAGGGTGAGAATTTGCACTAGCTCAGATGAAGAGCTGAGCCATTGGGGAGTTTATTAGCAGGCACTGCAGGGTCTGATCCAGACCCCATTCATGCATTTGAAAATCCTTCCTTGCCTTCCACAGGCACAGAAAGAAACAAAAGGATGGGAATTAGCCTTGTGTCAGTTGGTGCCAATCTCTCTCTTGAATATCTCCAAAAAAAATCTTGTCCAAAAGTTCTGCAACCAAGACAGATAATAAAGAGGGTGAAAGCTCACTCATTTAACATTCCTATGGGTCCTTTACTCACCTCAGACCTGTGTGCTCTCCTGATCTGTCTCCTGGACATTGTTTTCTATTTTGACTCTCAGGCTAGCATGGAAAGAATTCTTGTGGCACAGTGAGAAGAGCCTCCCTGTAGATGTGCTGCTCCCACCATCCTCCTGTCTAAAATGGGCCACAACTTCTGGAGCAAGGCCTGGCAGGGTGAATTTTACCCATGGCTCATGGAGAACCACTACATTCAGTCTGCAGTCCATGCTTCCTTCACACAACCAGAGTGCAGGAAGGGGTCTGAGCAGAAATTGAAATCAGCCTTCTGGGTGCAAACAGGAAAAGTCAGAACACTGCCACTGACACCCTTGGGATATAGGCACCTATACAGAAAATGCATCTCTTAATCACTTAGCAGAGTCAGTCCACAGTGTTTATGGAAAACTGACACCTATGAGCATTTATGGAATTGCATGAATGGGGAAAATGTTTGATCCATGGCTGTGCAGGCAGCCACCATGTGGGACCCAGGCAGTCAGTCTCCTGTGTCACAAAAAACAGTATTTTGTAGTAGTCTCATCATCTCCACCTTTGCAGGTGCTCATCTATGGCTTGCCCCTTGGTGAGCCACAGGAATATATTCAGTCCTTGGCTCAGTGCTGTAAAGAGAAGAGGGGGAATGATTTCATGTAGGGAAATAGTGTCCTGAAAGGAGGAACTGGGAGAATCCCACACCCCAGGCTTTCTCTGGAAGAACTGGAAAATAGCTCTTTCCTGAGCCTGGGCTAGGTGGATTAGGGAAAGAAGAGGTCTGAGAGCACTGACTGTGCTGGCCCCACTGAAGATGGAGGGCTGAACTCTGACCTGGCATCTCTGGTAGTGATGCTAATGAAAATATTATGCGTTGTGAAGCCAGAACTGGCAGGCTCTTTACATCTACCTGTTATATGGGAGCTAAAAAAAAAATCTCACAGTTGCTTCCTTAAACAAAGATTTGCAGTCAGACTGCGTGCAGGTCAGTTGAAGGCAGATGGAGGCCTCCCAAAGGACTTCAAAGATAAGATAACAAGCACACACACAAAAAATGCAGTCTGTCTTGAATTCCTCTGGAGGGTCACTAAGGCACTGCAAAGCCAGCACGGGGTTGAATGCTCTGGTTTGCTTGTGGACCTTCCTGTAAAATATGGTCTTTTCTCTCAAAACCTCAGCACTTAGAAGAGGAGAGATGTGTGGAACAGCCTTGTCTCTGGAGCAGAGGTGCAACCAGGCTCTGTGCTTATTGACTGTGATCAACTGTGCCTGAGGCCACCTGTATGGCAACACAGAAACTGAGGGGGGAGCATAGGGCTGGACCAAAGATTCTGGATCAACCTGACAGTTCATTCCTGAAAGAAGCCAGAGCTGGATGGGGAGGGAAGGAGTAAGAGGAAAGGGTGAGGAGATGATCCATCTAATAATCACCTTCTCAGTGTCCCATCACTGGCAAATGGGAGACTTGGACTGTCTGAGCTGGAGCTTGCAGCCAAACCTCTGGGGACTGCAGCAGTGGTTATTCCAACTTCCCAGCTCTGGTTAAACCCTGTTGGAACCTGTTTATACTGGGGGCCTCCACACCAACTGGTGGCAGTGAGTTCCCCAGTTGAATTATGTACATTTTGGAAAGGCATTCCTTTGTGTTTGTTTTGAATTGGCTGCCTGGTAATTTCAAGGGAGTTCCCATTCTGTCCAATCTAATTTGGAGGATGTGTGCCCAGTGGTTAGACCATAGGAATGGATCTCTGAATTAATTCTATTTTCATCCCTGTCATTCTTTTAGAAGAGCAGGTATTATTATTCATTGGGGTGAGTTTCACCTTCAGCCAGCTGAGTTAAAATTACCCCAAGCAAATACTGATCTGGAATTTGGATGAGACTAATGTTCCCTGTACACCTACAGAGAACAGGTAGAAACTAAACCAGGCAATAAAGGTAAAAATTCTGTTTTAAATTTCCAGTGCCTGGATCGATCTGTGCAGTTGAAACTGCTGCCAACGTGTTACAAAATAACTTGTCATACACAAGTAGACTCTATTATATAGCAGAATGCCCATAATTACAGAAAGATGAGAGCCCACATGCAGGGCAAAAATGTGTAATTTCTAAAAACAGTAATTTGCATACTGACCTAAGGACTGACTGACTGACTGACTATCTATCTATCTATCTATCTATTGTAATTGTCCCATTTCTATTGATGTGTCTTCATGTCACTTGAAGTTTGCCAGTGGAATGGCACAAAAATCTTGAAAAAAAATCATCTAGACAACGAAAGAGTATTTAACAACCTCTGTTAGCAGCTGAGAGGGGTTCACAGATATAGAGGTGCTGGTTGTATCTCAAAATGAGAAGTGGTAAGTGTCTGCATTAATTATGGTTTTGGGCACATGGTAGTACCACATTCAAAGCCCAGCCTTAATGGGGTTTTCTTCCTTCTTTCAAAGGCAAAAAGCCACAAGGAAAGTCAGGCAGCCTTTCTGCAAGAGGTCGTTTGCATCCAGGACGTGTACAAACCTCCTTACATTTATTTAGAAACTAAGGCAATTAAAACACCCCAGGCCCCTCCTGTTAACTCAGAAACATCATTATGAAGATGTTTATGCCGCAGTGGCTTACTATGCTCGGTTTAGTGGAAAACTGGAAAGCTGCATTTCCAGCCATTTGATCAACATTTTCCCGAGGTTGTTAATGACTTGCAAAAATCTGCCTAACAGTAACAACCTCCGGGAGACCGCGTTGTCTCCTCTGAGAACACCTATTTGCTTTCAGAATGAGAAGTTTAATTAGGTGAGGGTGGTTTTTTTGGTTGGTTTTGTTTGTTTGTTTGTTTGTTTGTTTGTTTGTTTTTTGCGGAGCTGTTCATGCCTTGTGCCCTCAACAAACGAATCCTGTGTGACTACCCGGAAGCCCCAGCCTTGGCATAGCCGAGGACCTACTGGGGCAAAGGAAATTAATCTGATTTTAAACTGGCTCCCACTGCGTTTCCCCCCTTTTTGCGCAAGCTGAGCTCTCTCCCCTTCCGGAATTTACCCCTGTGCACATGCCTTGGTTTGTGCATGGTTTTCATGGCCAGGGGAGGGCTGGGGGGCGAGGCAGGGGCAGAGATCCCGGGGATTGCTCCCGGGGATGCCACCAGAGGCTGGCAGCTGGAATTCCCGCAGCGGGGCGATGTCTGGGAAGGGCGCGCACAAACAAACCCATCCGGGCAGGCGCGGAGATAAGGGACAGCCAGATGCCACCAGCATTCCTCGGGGCTTTCTCAACTTCCACCGCCCTAAAAAAAACCCCACGCTCACGAGGCAGGCTTAGGAATCCCCAAAGACTCTCCATTAAGTCACTAATTGCTGCTAATTATCGTGAGAATGATTTGTGAGTGCTGGTAATGTGCTCGGTGCTAAGGAGACCGCGGAGCAGCGCCGGTCCCCAGCCGGGGGCAGCGGCGCTGATGGAGATGGAGGGATGATGGAAATGGAGAGATCCCAAGCAGCAGCTGTAGGAGCTGGCAGGAATGCCCGCTCTGGATCCATCCCAGGGGCCCTGAGCAGGATACGGCTCCCCTGGGGTCGGGGGAGGATGTCACCGCTGAGAGCATCTCGCATTAAGTCAGATGGGGAGAGGGGAATGGGTGCATAGGTCACCCAGGCATCCCCTCACCGGGGCTGAAAAGGGATGGGATACAGCTCTTGGGAAAGCTGCCTTCTCCACCACCTTGGGGTGTTCTTCTCAGCAGAAGCAGAGGAAGGGAGTGTTAGGTTTATCTGAACAATATTAACAGTCTCTCCTCCACGTATGGAGGAGACCATCACAGGACACTCATGTGCACGGACCAAGTGTAAGATTTCCATGATGCTATTTCTATGGGTTGAGCTCTTTCCTTATTTTTAAAAAAATTTTTTTTTTTGCATTTGTTTTTGTTTTTTTCCACACGGTCTCTGCTTCATTTTGCTCCCTGCAGAAAACAACAGTCATGCCATGATTGCCATGATTGGTTGCTCCGCTCTCCTCCCTTTCCCTCCTTTGCCAAGATGTGTCTTTAGGCAGTCCCCAAATTATTCTACAGGCAGGCTGGCACTGCAAAAAAGCACTCTTAGTTTAAGAAGGAGCAAGATGAAGACAGATATGTGGGGTTTTTTTTTCTGGCAGGGGACAGTGAGCCACTGGAAAAGTTCCTCTTCAGAGAATAAGAGAGGTTCTTCCCCTTTGGGTGGCAGAATAACACACGCAGCTCCCTACCCTCCAAAGGGAAAACTGCCTGTAGTAAATACTCCCAGTCTTAGAAATCTTCAGGCAGCAACTGCTCACCATCCTCCACTTCACCAGCTGCTGTTCTTTGGAGAGTGATTTTTCTTAAAGCAAGCGTTCCCCCACTCATTCTCAGCTAAACAAAATGGGCAAAATCAGTGATGGCATCTCCTACAGAGCGCCCTATTTAGTTTGCTGTCAAAATCATTGTATGTATTATTTTTGTGCGATTTTATTTCACAGCATAAAATTAATAGAGAAGGAAAGTGAGTCTTTAAAAATCAGTTGCAAACAGCATGTTCTGATGTAAATGAACACTCTTCAGCAGCATTTGCAAATCTTTACTGGATCCTTGTGCATCAGACTGAAAAGGAAAACAAACTGGGGGTCTGGCTACTGAGGGAAGCCTAGGTTTTTCTCTCTCTTTTTTTTCCCTCTTTTACAATTCAAAATGAAAGGGGAAAAAAAGGCTAATAACATGCAGCTGAAGGCTAAATTAGATATTTAAAATTCAGTCTGTTAAGTTAGGGAAGGAATTGCTCAGCACTCCAAGAAGAATATGCTTATGGTCCATGGTTCTGAACCCTGCTGAGAGACTTTGAGCTCTGCCCTGTCTCCATCTCCTGAGCAAAAGGAGTGCAAACCAGAGGCAGGCATTTCCCACTCAGCTTGTGTGGCAGTCAGCACCTGATTAGCTAAGGGGAAACCAGCCAAGATTATTTTCAGCTTTACAACATCCCTTTAAAATTTTCAGCTCCACATTGATCCTTGACAAATGTGCACCTGAACAAAGTCCAATACAAAATTCCTTTTAAAAATCACACAGAAGCGAATGCAAACGGATATGGGAGTTGGAAGCTTGGTCTCCAGGCTGCTGCCTGTCAGGGCAGCTCTCTTAAAGATTGGTCATTCCCTGTGGGAAGTCATTCAGGATAGCTGAGCCTTGCTAGACAAGCCCTAATTTTCATATCTGTTATCTAGCCATCACAGCAACAGCCAGAATGAGATTAGGCAGATACACAGATAGATACTTTACATTGCCTTCTAATGACAAATAAAAGGCCCTGGGGAGAATGCATCACTTGCCCCAAGGGAGGACACAAAGGGTGACACATCTGTCATAAGGGTGTAGCTCCATGGAAAAAAAATAACTTAACCCCATAAGTAACTCAGCTGGTAGCTTCTGCTTTCCCACTTTGAGTCCCTATTTGTGCAAACTTTTCTCACTTAATAACTGAAACAGATGGTGCAAAGCAAGCTGTTGAGGTGTCTCCTAAGCTCGCTATTGAAAGCCCATCAGACACACTGTGGACACAGAAAAGGGGGATTGCAACTGGCCTGGTGGGGCTTTTCCTACCTCTGCCCATGTTGTGGGCTAGCTCTGCCTTTTCTCAGGTGTAATGAGCTGTTCAGGAGGGAAACAGAGAAGTTTTACCTTGAACCTTGCAGGACAATTTGTATCCTGAAACGATTCACTGAGGTGCAGCAAGCTCTATTTAGAAATGGATACATCCAGCCTGGAGCCCTGGGAGACAATAAAGCATCTGTTTGACTTCCTCAGTGGGTTTGCTGTGTGTAAATCATTTATCCCTGCTCCTGCTCCCCTTTCTTAGCTCTCACAATTTGTATTTTTTTAAAAAAAAAAACAAAAAACCCCAATGCCTGCCTTTCTGTTGGTGAGCAGCTTGGGACACATTGCCTGGAGTCTGACCTCAAAGGAGGGTGGGATTTGAATCTGAAATCCACTTGGTTTGATCTCACAAGAACTGCCGCGCTGCACAGCTTGTACATCTTTAGTAAAAAGGCAAGCCTTCAAATCCATCCTTTTCAGAGGCCTGTCTCCCTTGTCAGCTGCCATCTTCCGAGAGAAAGATCTAAAATTAGAGAAAAGCTGCCCTCCACTGCTGGAGAACACTGCTGCTGTGACATATGAAAGCAGAAATAAGCTTCAAATAAAAGTCTTCTGCTTAGGCTCACGTAATGAACAAGAAAGACTTTGGGTCTCTCCTGTCCAGGCCAGTGTTTGTGGGGATCTGATTTAAATAGGCAGCCCCAGCACCAAGGCTTATCTTTGTCTGCCTAAGCGTTTATACTGTGCCTGTCACCACAGGCGCCGTTATTGTGATGGAAACCTACAGATCTAAGTGTTTTTCTTTTAAATACCTTCCCTAGAAATCCTGAGGGATGCCAGAAGACCCAGCTCTTTTCAATAAATCAGTGAAAAAGAAACTGATGCTGTGGGAACAGCATCTTGAGACATTTTTAACGTGGTGGTTGTGATGAGGTGTGGACAACCAGCAGGGACTGAGCTGTGGCTGCAGCCCTGGAGACCTCAGGTTCAAATCTGAGTCCTTCAGCTGGGCCTGGGGTGTCCTCAGAACGTGCCCAAACCTACTGGCAGTGGTAACACCTGGGGATGAGGAGTCTGGGGCACCCCTGGTAAACCCTGGTGTCTGCACTCCACAGTCTCCACGTTCTGCTGCATCCCTCCCGCTGAACAGAGTTCTCCTGCCCTGGAGGGATTAGTGGGGCTTACATGGTCAGATCTGCTCTAATGTACCATGGCACAGCAGCCTGGGTGTGGTGCCCAGAGGCAGAGAACGCTGGGGAGAGCCCAGGCTGGTGCCAGAGGGGAGAGGAGCTGGTGATGCACCAGGGACAATTAAGATGAAAACTGATTTCAAGCTTCCCACTACTTGGAGGCAATGAAAGTGCTATAATAAAGCAGGGTTTGATTAGGAGCAAAGCAGTGTGATGGCTTCCCTTTTAACCTGTGTGTCTCAGTGTCCCAAAACCAGAGATCCTGCTCTAACACAGCGGCTGAGACTCGCAGTGAAGAAAAAAGAAAACAAACCTCCTTCTTCCGTCTCTTTCTTCCCATTCCCTCCTCCCCCAGGCATCCAGCCCCAATTCCTCTCTGTGTCTCTGCTCATGCCTGCTCTGTGCTGGTGATGTCATGCCATAAACTACCCTCTGGTGGCTCCAGCAAGAGTTGAGAACTGTCTGTCATCCCTGGCAGGCTGTGCTCAGTCAACCTGGCAGCACTGGCTGCTGTGTCCCACAACAGCAAGCAGAGGGTGGGAACAATTGGCTGGCTCTGAAAGAGCCATCCCAGGAGTTTGAGGAAGGGAAAATTATTAATTTTTATTTTATATAATTATTAGTAGGAATAACTGCCTCAGGAGTCACCTGGCTGAACAACATATTGGTCAGTAGCTGACTTTAAATAACCTGGGCCAAAAGTAAGTGTACTGCAGCCAAGTTCTCATCTGCCAGTTGGGGAAGGAGGCAACACTGGCACCAGGAGAGAGGGAGAGCAACAGGGAAAAGTGCAGAAACTGCACTCATGAGGAGGCTTTGCTTCTGCAGGATTGCAACGTGTCTGAAAAACTGTCAGAAGCATGAGGTGCCCTCAGAAGCCCCTTCGCCACACTGCAAACACAGGACAGACTGCTCACTGTCTTTTTTCTCCCTGCAGTGGGCCCCAGCATCTCCAATCCCGTGTGCTGGCACCACAGGCTGCCTGTGGAAGAGGCTCTTGTTCCCATCCTCTTCAACACAATGACACAGGACAGCCAAATTTGTCACATGCCTGGCAAAAACAGAGCCTGAGGCACAGTGCAAATGGCCTGCCTCCAGGGGCTGGAGTGCCAGAGTGTTTTCCAGACCTTTTCAGATCCCTGCAGCTCATGAGACAGCAATGTGACAGGGGGAAAACCAAAATTCATAGCTGGGCTGCAAGTGCAGGTGAAACAGGCACACAGCACCCCACATGGCACACAGTGTGGTGGGTAGGATCTTGTGAGAGAAGACATCTGGCAGCTTAAGAGGGAGTGGAATTTGGTTACTGGAGTTAAAAGGGACCCATTTTTCTTAGGCAGGAGCAGTAGAAGTTTGTCTTCCTGAAGCACTAAAGCGTAACCAGCATGTCTCATCATCTCCTGGCATCACCCCAGTGCTGTTATTACTGTTGGTACTGCAAAGGGACCAGATCATTAAAGATTATTAAAGGGCATGGCTAAGTCTGTGCAGCTAAAAGTGCACATACTTTTAGCATCAGCAACATTTTAGGCCTCATTCAAAATCCAATGAAACCACTGGGAAAAATATCCTGTTAATCCCTTGAGTTTTCTCCTCTGAGATTGGCTTTATGAGAATAGTCCCAGCAGGAACCCAAGCTGACAGTGGAACTTGGCACACCACATAGATAGAAAACCAGGACACATTGCTTCATCCAAGAAACATGAGTATTAGTGAGTCCCTGTTGCTTGCTATGGTGTTACTGCCATGCATGACTCTGGTGCATTTGTTCCAGAGCCTTCTCCTACTTTTCTCTATGTCAGAAACAAAACCTGGTTGAAAATGGGTTATTTATTTTAAGCCAGGCCATTCGGATCAAGTTCTTAGGATGTCACTGACTAAAATACCTGATCCCTAATCTCTGCTTAGCCTCTGACTTTGCACTTGACTTAGGAGAGGAGTGTGATCCTGCACTGCTGGGGTGGCTGCAGCTGCAGCCTGAGGTCCCAGGACCATGAGCTTGAAGTTTGGCAGAGCAGGAACAAAGAGGGAGAGGGGCAGCTGCCTGAAACCCAAGGGGCCAAGGCATGGTGGTTTTTTGCAGGCAGGACCCAGATGCTGAGAGCAAGGTGCCTCAGCAGTAGGGTCAGCAGAAATGAGGTGCCTTTGCTCTGAGGCTGCAGAGCAGGAACAGTGCCAGGATGGGGTGGGAAGCTCGGGGCATTCAAACAAAAGAAGTGGACACAGTCAAAAGGATTTTCTGGTATTTGTTTAGCTTGGCTGCTACACTTTGCTAAAGAAAAGGAGGGTTTTTGCTAAAGTTAGAACAAACAGTAGATCAGAACATTAGATAAAGGGTTAGCAAACCTTCCAGGAGTGCTAAGTCAGGTATGCTGATGAGGTCAAAATTTAATTCCACACTGAAATTGGAAATTTCAAGTACAAATGTTCACAGCAAGCCAAATTATTTTACCTACCAAACCTCCAGGTTCTCTAAAGAGTCTCTTTAATTGCCATTCTTCCATTCAGTATTTACAATAGTAAAATCCACTGTGGAAACAGAGACAGAAGTAGAGCAACTTTTTAGTCTACATAGGGCAGACACAGCTGGGAAAGCTGGAAGCTGCCATGGGGCCTCCCCTAGGCTGACAAGACCTGCAGTGCCATCTAAGAATTTTCCCATTGATCTTCCTCTTATCCCTGTCCATTCCCTCAGCACCTTCATTAAATTATACTAAGGATAGCAGTAATTTAAGAGTGCTTGTTCAGTGGGATCAAGAGGAGCAGAGGCTTGGGAGGATAAGGAGAGTGCACCCAGAAGGATTGTGGCTCTTGCAGGGATGTTCAGGGGCAGGTTGAGCGGGGTGCTGGCAGGGAGATGCTCCCAGTGCTCTGATATCAGGCATCTGCTGAGTGCAACACTTTAGCCCAGGCCAAAAAAATAGGCAACATAATGGAGTGATGTGGCTTCCACTCTGATAACATCTGCCCACCTGAGGAACTCCTGAGTAGTTGGTGAAAACAGGGGTGTTCATCTCCTTATTACTTGTGTGGCAAAAGGAGCAGCATGAGTAACTCCAGGCAGGGGTGAGTAACAGGTTCACAGCTCGGGTTGCTCCTTGCTCAACACTGCACTGCCCATCTGCAGCTGAGCCAGGAACAGCTCTGGTGATACATCACATCCGAGTTTGTGACTTATGGGTAGTAATTATCGTAATTAAGCAGTGGTCTCAAAATACTCCCTGGGTTGGGAATGTTTCTGTGCTCAAGTAAGCTCACATTTACCTAACTGAGTAAGGGCACAGCAATTCTGTCCCATAAGGTTTGGATAGCATATTAAATTCGTATCCTCAAATTGCACATCTAGTTAAAACACTCTTATAAGTCATTTTCATAACTGTTTGCAGTATAAACATATTACCAAGTTAAAATTAAATGAGCTATTACCATATAGTATAATATAATATAAAAATTCACTCCTTATAATACAATCTAAAATTCACCAAACAGAACAGCAATGCTGTGTAACTAAGCAAACAGGATAGGTGTGAAATTAAACAGGATATAGATGCATTGTTCGAGAGAGATTTGGTGGTGGAAATGAGTCACCTCTTTGTCAGCAGCATCACTACCAACTACAGCTTGCTGTGCAGAGGGGAAGGGAGGCATCCAGAACAGCAGTGGCTGTGCAGAAATGACACCAGAGCCATCCCAGCCTGCACTCAGTCACCTTTAACAGCAAGGAGTGCCACCAGCAAAGCTCAGAGATGCCCAGGGTCCCCACCCCTGCTCCAGCAGCTGGCACAGCTCCAACCCACTGCCATGGGAGCTGCCTCCACCTGCCTGCAAACAGGGATGGTGCCTCGTGGCTTGGAAAAGTGGTGACTGAGAGATGACTGAGAACAAGAGGACACAGTTTTAAGCTGCGCCAAGGGAAATATAGGCTGGATATTAGGAAGAAGTTTTTTACAGAAAGGGTAATAAAGTATTGGAATGGTCTGCTCGGGGAGGTGGTGGAGTCACCGTTTCTGGATGTGTTCAAGAAAAGACTGGATGTGGCACTTGGTGCCATGGTTTAGTTGAGGTTAGGGTTGGGTTGGACTTGATGATCTTGGAGGTCTCTTCCAACCTCATGATTCTATGATTCTGTGATTATGGGCAATATTGAATTTGTCCAATGCCTCTGATAAATAAAGTCATGCAGGTGATGTTAGAGCTGTTCCAGTGACCTGAATTCACAAACGAGCTGAGCTCTCTTTGGTGACCTGGTTTCACCATGCCCAAGAGGGGCAGCAGGACTTTGTTCCACGCAGCAGCTCCTGCCCTGAAGCTTCAGCTTCACTCTCAGCTGCCAGCACAGCCCAAAGGGTGCAATCCCACTTTGAGGTGCCCTGGCACAAGCATGGGACTGGGCTGTGGCCCCAAATTCATCCCAGGGGAGCCCTGCTTCCAGCCCCTCTCACTGGTGGCCCCACAGAGAGGAGAGGGGCTGTTTGGTCCTGATGGTGCCCTTTTCCAAAGGACAGCACCACAGCTCCCTTCACATGCTGTCCCACACCAGGCTGCCCTGGGGACATCCCACTCCTTTAGGGGACAGGAATTGTGTGCCCTGACTGAAGCAGAAAAAAAGAGCTGACTTTGCTCCACGCTATTTTGCACATTAATTGTTATTACATAAATGCATTCAAATATTTGTAAGGTTGATTGAAAATGTTGCTAAATCAGACTGCTCAGATTTAACCACCAGAAATTAAATCAGATCATAAACAATCAGCATTTCATTCCTACAAAGGGATGATAATTCTGTAGGACTTTGGGTTTATATTGTCTGTGCACCTGCATGTGGAATGCCAGTGATAAAGTGAGATTTGATAGCAAATTGGACTGGCAGACTGGTTTTGAACATAGTTGCTCAAAAAGAAACCACCCAGAATCAATTTAATCATAGTGCAACTGATTTTTAATTTCCAATGGGACAAAAAAGTACCATTCACGTTAGGATTTTACTGATTTTGGTTTGTAATCATGGAATGTCTGTATTGTAGCCAAGCTAATTAAATAAATGCTAAATATTTCTGACTTTGTAATACAGGAAAAAAAAAATAATTAAAGGTGCCTCCTAAACAGCCAAATGAACAAAAGCTAATGGCCTGGCAGCACACTCAATCCGTGGTTAGACACAGTCTGTTCTTGTTGGAGTTGTGAAATTCTGGGACAATTATCAGCAGTTTCTCTTGAGGCTCTCTGGACAATTAGCAGTGGCACTAACAGAGGGTGGGGACACAAAGCCCAATTGCCAGAAAGGAAGCATGCTACAAAATTCCATCTGAAATCTGGTGTGCAATGCTGAAATCTGTCCTGCAGAAAAAGGTTCTGCCCTGGCAAAGAGGGGGGTGCCCAGCAGGCATCGTGCCCTCTCTGCTCTTGCCTTTCAGGGCAAGAGAAAAGCTGTGCAGCCACCAAAAAAAATGAGACAGAAGTGCCAGAGCCCCTTCCTGCTCCCCTGGTTGTGGAGGCACTGGTGTGGGTGTGGCAGAGGAAGCAGCTGCTGGCAGCTGCCTGAGCATCAGAGGGGAAAGCAGCTGTCAGGTCATGTGGTGACTGGAGCACGAGTCCAAAAAACACATGGTGTGTATTAGGAAGAGGAAAACAAACTGCCCCGTAGTACCTTGGGCCTGAGAGGAAAAGGCTGAAGCAATTAGATTAATCTCATTTGGGATGGGAAGTCATCTCCAGCCTGCTTTTATTGTCTAAATGGTTCTTTTTAACCAATTTTGGTGTTTGTTCTGGATGTTGTTCTCTTAGCTGGAAGCCATTAGGGCACAGTGATCTTACAGCCCTATATCCTGAGACAGAGGTCTGAGATGAGACAAAACTGGATTCTTGCCTTCTCATCCTGCTTTTGATTCAGGGAGGGAGGAATTAGACCCTACATTCTCATGGGAGAGACATTAAGAATAATTTCTTCCTCTCATCCTGTTGAGCATCTTGAACAAAAGAACACAGACCCCGTGCATGGCAGAAGAGTGAGGTGCTTCCACTCCCCTCCATGACTGCAGCATCCCCCTCCAGCAGGAACCCACCTGGCAGCAGGTGTGGGTATTCCTGATGAAGTAGCCAAAGAGCAAAATCCTCCTTTCTGCTTTTGTGCTGCCTTTGTGAGGGCTGTGGGAGGACAGACAATGCCTGGCAGCCCACAGCCTTCAAACAGCTCCACACAGCGAGGCTGAACTGGCAGAGTGAGTTCCCTGAGAGAGTCTGGGCTTTGCAGGACACAACACTGCCAGGCTTTGGGAATCCTGCATTGCTGTGACACTTTGATCTGAGCTCAGAGCTGAGAGAGCCTCACTGAACCAATGCCTGTCTCTGTGTCCCTGATCACCAGGGGGGAACAGTGCTGGGTGCCAAGGGATCCCACACCACACAGGTAAGTGCTCTGCCAGCACAGCTGGAAGCCCAGGGGTGCTTAGGAGTGCTCAGGAGGGACCTCAGGGAGCTGCAAGTTCCTGAGGGCTGCCAGCCCACATGAGAGGAACACAGGAACAACCAGGAAATTGATAAAACAGTGCTAGCTCCCAGCCCTTCTTTCTAATCAGATGTATTTAGGGTCATAAATGTTACCTTTTGTCTGGCAAAGTGTCCCTGATGAAGGGGCAGCATTTAAGGCCAGGAATTTTTGCCCTGCCTCAGATACAGGAGGGTGTTTATACATTGCACATAACAGTGCCCAGCTCATCCTTCAGGCTTTTGGCAAAACCAGCCTGCTCCACTATATATATATATTTAAGATTCATAATTCCTGTCACAAGAAAGCCCCAAGCAGTTGGCCTGGCTTTAATAAAACACAAGTCACTGGTTCCTTCTCTCTTTTGCTCAAGGGTGAAATAAAAGCTGTGCTTGTCCTTTGTGGAGCTGGGAAAGGACATGTATCAGAGCATTTTGGGCACAAAGCCTGAGCACTCAGGATTAGGCCAGCCTGCCCTGCAGGACTCAGCTCCAACACAGCCCAAACAGCAACCCAGTGTTCAGGCAAGGGAGACCAGTCCCACTGAGAGCTACCACAGCCCTCACTTTGCTGGGTAACTGTGGGCAAGGAAACCCACCAGCTCCCTGGGGTTAAGACGCTTTGGGGCTCAGTCATGTCAATTTTTTCTTCACAAACCAAGGACAACAGAACAAAAAAACTCCGCTGCAATATGCTCAAGGCATCCAGAGGCTGGAAGGCAAACTACAGCAGGGAAAGTCAGCTTTCATTCCCAATGGGTGTATTCCCCATACACAGATCCTCTGTGCCGTTTTATTGGATATAACAGACCCTTTCTCACCATACCTGTCCCACAAAACCCCAGGCACCCTTCATAACTCCATGCAGAGTCAAAAAGGAACTAGGCTTACAAATTGCACCCAACACTAGTCAAACAAGAAGCAAAGATTTTAAAGGGAATGCTATTTATTTATTTATTGATTCATTTATTTATTCATCTATTTATTTATTTTGAAGAGCTCATTTGAGAATGGCAACAGCCCCGACCAAACCCGTCGTGTTCCCAGGAAATGATACAGCTCTGCAGGATGGTTAAAATTAAACTTGTTGAGAGGCTCTCGGTCTCCTGTACTCTACGGGAATTTCCTGTGACTGCTGCCTTCAGGGAATGCCCAGCAGGGAAGTACTGGCATGCTTTATCTGGCCTGCTTTATCTGTCTTGCCCCACCCAGTCACACCAGGGAGGGGAATCTGCCGGGAAAGGGCATTGCTGGCTTACCAGGTGGGATTCCGGCGTTTAAATATCGGTGATTAGTGGCATTCGAAATGCCCCAGGGTATCCGGCTCCACTCCCAGCAGCTGCTCCGGGAGGGTGGAGGTTTCTGGCAGGTGCTCTGCTGAATCTGCTGCCCTCCTCGGATATCCTCTGTTCTCTGAAAGGTGTTGGGACATCCAGATCCCACAGAGTTCCTGGTGCAGGCAGAGCAGGAGCCCGACAGAGCCAGTGCCCATGAGGCTCCTACCGAGCCAATTTTGTTGAGGTGCTCAGGATCCAGGAGAGCAGCAGAGGAGGGATGTCCTGGCTCTGGGCAGCAGCATCCTTGTGCCAAGGGCAGAGTGGGCACAGCAATGCTGCCGTGGGAAAACTGGGAGAGCCTTAGGATGTCTCAGTGTGGAAGGAAGATGAGCCTCAAGCACTGAGCAGATCCCACACCTTCAGCTGAGCCCTGGTTACCTGCAAAGCAGGGCTGGTAAATGGCTGCTGCCTGTGAGAGCCAGCCCCATGAGCAAACCACACGTTCCTGGGTATGAGACAGCTCCTGCAGGAATCGCAGCACCTCGTCGTCCTTTTGGTTAGATTTATTTCAGTGGGGACAACTGACAGGCTACAATGTTTTTCCTCCCTGTGCCCTGTGGAACAGGACAGCAAAACCTGAAAATATGGCATGAAATATGCTTTTCCCCAATGAGATGTTTTAAAAGTAAAAATATATAATGTAATAGAAAGCTTCAAGTAAAATAAAAAATGACAGCATCCTGTAGGGAGAAGATGCAGGCACTTAGTTTTCTGGCTTATTCAAAATTGGGATCTCTCTACTTTATGGTTTATTTTTCCTCTCCTGAGACTTATGAGGCTGGTAGGAACTGTCTGATTATCCCCAATGAGCTCTGGCCCCATCCTGAACAACTGACTACCCTAAGCATTACCTGCACAGGAAAGTTTTGCCAGATGCCCCAGCACAGGAACAGAGATGACACTGCTATTGTGGTATAGCTGCCTTCTCCACATGATGCTCATTGCTTTCCCAAGTTCAACCACCAAAGAAAAAAAAAACAAAAGCATGTTAGTGTAGCTGCCCTCTGTTAGGATCTCAGACTGCACCCAGAAAAGCTTTCCCACAAACACAAGGATGAAGGTGAAATCCCTGCAATCTTTTATCCTGGTCAGAGCTCTGTGGGTTTCAGCAGATCCACAAGCTCCTGTGGGAAGATAGGAAGGAGAGAGTTGCTGAGTGACTTGGGAGACCAGCATCAGACTGGACATCACATAATAAGGAGTAAAAAAGAATGCTTTTAAGGTTTCCCACTATCCTAGGACAACTGGAAGCTTCAAACCCCTCCCTTTGTATCCCTCCCGTGGCTCTGTTTCCCAGAGCAGTGGTCGAATTCCTCAGGCTCACCTTCCTTCCCTGTCCCTGGGAGGCCAGGCCACCCCTTCAGGTGTTTCTGAGACAAACATCAGGATATGAAGGGTTATGAGGCACATCTCAAAACCTGCTTTGCTGCTCTGGAGGGAACAATCCACAATCACAATCCATTTGTGGGGAAGGATGTGAATTGATCACAGTCCCCTCAAGTGCCAGGATGGTTTTTAGGCTCCCAGCCCCAGGGAGAGCCAAGTTTCCTGCCTGCAAAGCAGAGGGCTCACCAAGCGTTTCCCAAGTGAAACTGACACCAGTAGTCTTTAGGGCATGCAATGAAAACTGGTGTCTGGGTAAAGTTTATAAAACACAGGAGACTGCAGGGGAAATAGGGCCCTGGGGAGAAAAGGCACATTTTAAGAGCAGGGCTTGCCCAGCAGCAGGGATCCTGGCGGGGGAAGCAGCAGATTGCCTCTTACCACCAAATGCTACACAAGCACTGGACACATATATTTAGCTGGATGAAACAAGAGAGAAACCTTAGGAGCTGACCTGGAGAACAAGCATCAAGAAGTGCTGCAGTCCTTCACTTCAGTGCAGCTGTTTTACACCCCAGTAATTTAATATACTCTTTCTGTAATAGACATGCTGCTGCCTGTACCCACCAGTGCTGACAATGATAGGGACCCACAGAGAAGGGAAATCCACCAGGACACAGGGCTTCCTGAGGACCCATCACCCAGATTCAGAGCAAAGCTCAGGAATACTCTTCTTTTACTGTTTAGGGCACCAACACAGAGATGCAGCTGGGACTTGTCCTCCAAAATCAAATGAGGGATGCTGCTGCCTCCATTTGGCATGGGTTATTTATCAGTTTCCTAAACCAGTCCTATTCACTGGGTACAGGATCTGCCCTTGGAGCTTACACAGATATGAGAGGGGATGCTTTAAAAAGCACCCTGACACTGACAGGCTGATAGTGCAGGTTTGAAAGGAAAGTTAAGTGAGACTGATAAACCAGCTCACCACATTGGTCACAAAAGCTGCATAATATTGGATCCTGTTAATTCTTAAACTTGTGTGTAACAGGCTGATGGTCATTCCACACTGAGCTGAGGCACCAAATCAAGCCACAAGGCACTTTGTTCTGTCTCCCCTCATCCCCAGCATCCTTCCAGCAGCTGCCTGGAGCACTCTCACCATTCCTGGCCTGCCCCAGGACCTGGGGGATGCTGCCAGGTGTTCCTGCTGGTTGACAGAGGTGCCAGGGGTCCCTACAGCTGCTCTCCCTGGTTGCACAATGTGTGTCCCCCATGGTCCTCCAGCCCTCAAGGCACAGCTGGGGTGACAATGTGGACATGGATGGTGCTTAGGACAGGAGCTCACTCTAGGGATGCTGCAGTTGCAGCTGAGTATCCCAGTGTCAAACCAGAGAGTCCTTTAATGTCAGGTTTCAGTAGAGTCTGGAGATGCCCAGGCCCTCCTGCAGGAGCAGCAGCACATCTGAGGTGGATCCCTTGTGAGAAAAGCTGCCAAACTTCAAGGATTGCTGTTCAGTTGTAACTTTTCCAGTATCCCTCTGCCCCCTTTGCCTGACCATAAAATGGCTTATTTTGCATTCCTGTACTTTGAAAGCTTCCCTAATCTTCGCTGCACCTCCCACAAGTGGGCATCTTTATAATTTCCAAGAAGCCATTGAGCAGGCTGGTCTGCAAGGGGAATGGAGTGGGGTGGATTTGGGAGGCACAGGAGCTCTCACAGCCCCACCCTCATGATTCCCACAGCAGAGGCTCCCCCACCCTCCCAGCCCTGTGCCAGCACCTCCCATCACCCTTCCCTTGGGCCCTTTCACCCTGCCCTGCCTCCTGTCCCCTGCCTCCTGCACTTCCCTGACCTCCCCACAGAGATTTGTCACTTCTTCAGTGCTCTGATAGTCAGGCCATGCTCTCTTTGTTTTCCCCCAGTGTTTTTTGTCCTCCTACAATTTAAATTAATGTGGGACATGCCTTGGCCTCTCTCCTTTGGGAATATTAAGGAAAACAGTTAATTACATTTTTTTCCATTTACCAGTGGCCAGCTCACATCAATTAATTATCCTTACCATGTTGTGCAAGTAAATTTGCCGTCTCCTCCTGAGACCTTTTCCCTTTGCATGTTTGAAGGGTTTCATGCTTACCTTGATTTCTTGCACAATATTTCTCTCATTATTTATTTTTCTTTTGTGTGTTTGTCCGTGTGTGTGCACACGTGCGTGTTACTGCTTTCTTCTCTCTACTCAGTAACACCTCTCTTCCTGCTCTGGGGTGATATTTTACACTTCACATATGCCTCTCCCTTATCCTTGATTATTGTCAGCTCTTCCATACTCATTCACAGTGCCCTGCTTTAAGTCCCATGGTATTTATTCCTGTGTGGCACACAAAACCTGTGGACAGGCTGTGATTTGTGTGCCGCAGCTTTTCATCCTCTGCCAGCCCATGTTGGAACCCTGGAGGCTGAAAATTTCAGGCTTTCTGAGCTGAGGGGTGCTGACCCTCAGGCAAGAACCACATTTGACTTGAGGCCTTAGAATAGGCTTCCAAGGTGTGAATAGGCTTCAGGGTGAAAAACTTAGATTTCCAAGACTGTGTGATAGCACTGGGGTTGTGGGTGTGTAGTTTGAGTGGTTTTGTGTGATCTCACGGAGTTAAAAACTTGGATTTAAGATTTTAGTACATAGTAATGTGTGTGAGTGAAGATGGAGGACTTTAGGCATTGTCTAAGTCCTTCTTCTTCACCTTCTTCCCTCTTCTTCATGGGTTTGGGTGGTTTTCTGTAATTGGGTGAAAAAGGTCTGCACTGTGGGCCTTGGGTGGTCATCACTGGGTCAAAAACATAAATAATATAAGTGTCACCTCATTATTAGAGGACTATCACCTAAATAACCTTGGAGAGAGTTAGAGGTACTCTATTTTGCTAGTTTCTCTAACTTGCTAGCCAGAGCTCATTCCTTGTGAGTCTGTACATAGATAAGAAACAATAAACATCCAAGTTTGAACTCAAATCTAAGTTTCCCATGTCTTTCATCCTGACCTTGGCAGAGATAAAGAAACCAGAACTGTAACAAACCCACTTCATGCCCTTCCTCCCCTTTACCATGGGTGGTTCAAACTCACCCATACCCCTTGTTTTTTTCCTTCGCAGTTGCACTAGAAGCAGATTATCTCCATTTCTCCCTGTTTGGGAGCTGCTTCCACCTTGCTTTAGGATTTAGTGGAACCACAGGCTCTGCCTCTCTCCAGATGAGAGCTCTAAACAACCTCAACAAGCACCAGGAGCACCCGGCTGGCCCCAAACTCAGCTCAGTGCCCAGCAATGCTGCCTGGTTGTGGGCTGGCTCAAGGCCACACTGAAGCTGGAGGGACTGGACAGGAGTTAAAAGGGGCGAGGTGGAGCAGAGCCAGGCAGAGCTCTCCCAGTGCCACAGGAAATGGTTAAACTGCAAGGGGCGCCCGAGGGGCAGAGAAAGCAGAGAAACCCAGGAAAGGGCAAAGCCATGAATCTGCCCTTTCCTCTGGGGAACTGCAGGGCTGGGTTTATCTCAGCCATGCCAGCCAGGAGATTGTTTAAGACATCCTTTAATCTGCCCCAAGAGTTAGGGTGGGCCTCTGATTTGAATCACCAGTCCCATATACTATTGTCCTAATGCCCCTTATCTCAGTTATTGCTAAACATTCCTCAGCAGCAATTACACCTTTCCTCTCCAATCTCCCCCAAAGCATCTTTTACTATTTACCATCATTGATTTTCTGCATCCCATTTTATTTATGCCTATTGTGCTTTGAATTATAAAGTAAAAGGCAAATTTGCAGACTCTGGCATGTTCCTGAGTCCCTCTGCGTGTCTGTTCTCGTTCCTACCTCTTCCAAATACCACAAATTGCTTTCATTAGTGAAGCTACTTAAAGAATTTCCAGAAGGGAGCCTTGAAGAGGAAGTGCACATATTTTTTTTATGCACCTCTCTTCTATTTTATCAGTGGACAGATGTGTCTTCTTGTCCTTCCTTGGGATACTTCTCCCCTCCTCTCCGTGGATTTCTTGCTAAATAAAAAGAAAAATGCCTCCCTAAAATGGAAACATTCTCTTTATCTGGGTTCCTGGAGCTGGGGTTTCACAGTGACAGGAGGTGAGGGGATATCAGGTCTTGTGTCTGTCTGCATGGGGTGACCTCCCAGCACAGGGCATTGATTTAAGAGCCAGTGATGGGCTAAAAGCAGTCTGTGGACTTGTATGGATGGATAATGACTATTGGTGATGGCTCTGCACATTCAGTAATGCCTTAACAGATAAAAATCATCTTGTGCCCACTTAAGAACATCCTCCAGACCACAGCTGTCCAGCAAAACAGCAGCTGGGTCTTTAGGATGGACTTCCTCTGACCAGAGTAAGGTAATGAGCTAGGGACAACCTGGAAAATCAGAGGTGCTGTGGGAAATGACAGACTCCAACAACTAAAAAATGTAAACACACATGGAGAAAACACTCATGTGTCTATGCCTCTGGTTTGCTTAAACATGTTGCTTCAGTTCTGTCAGGCACAGATTTCTTTTTCCTTCCTGACAAAGATTCTGCCTCTCCTTTCTTTTCCCCACGGCTGTTGCTGATAACTGCCACTAGAAAAAGCAACAGCAGAGGGGAACAAAGAAACTATTGTCAAACAAAAGCAGGCATAAATAAATGGAGGTTTCCTGGGGTACTCCTAAAAACTAGACAAAACCTTCTTTCTCTTCCAGAAGAAGCCATTTTGTAATGAATCATTAATTCCCCAGGGGTTATTGTTCAGCTGATGAACGTGCATAATGCTCAGTTACATTGGCGCAGGTGCTGTGAGTAAAGCACAGAGTATAGAAAACATGTCAGTTCCAGGATGCTGCACAGATTGCAGCATCTGCCCCGCTAGGAAATGACCTGAAACTATAGTTTCAATTTTCCCTCTTCTGCAAAACAGACTTTGTTTATTGGTTATTACGATGCAGAGGTTTATATATTAACAGGCATCTTTCCAATAACTTCCATATCACTGAGCCCTCAAGCAGCTTAATAATAGCAAGCTCCATTTTTACAAGGTTGAAAATATTGAGGAGAGAAAGCATGTTGCTAGAGAGAGGTTTGTGAGTCTCTGATGGGATTGAGTCCTGCCTTCTTGGAAGGCAGTTTGGTGTTTGAGTTGTCAGGTTTTAGGGATGAGCTAGGGTTATTCTATTGGCTTTTAGGGTTATTCTATGGGTCTTTCTAGCAAGAGCCCACCTAAGCCCCACAGAGGTGAAGGAGGGGTTGTACTTTCAAGGGCAGCTGCTGTGGGCTCAGGTGGCACCAGCTTGCTGGACAGTGAACCAGCACCTGGCCCTGGTGGGAAATCAGAGGTGAGACAAAGCTGACCACTGACTGCCACCATGGGGTTTTCTCCCATGGGAGAAAGGCTGTAGGACACCTAGCCCTCTGAGGGGCCACTGGCTGCAGTGCTGAGATGGCTCCTCATCACTTCTTGACAGCTGTTCTGCAACCTGAGACCAAGAAGAGGATGTCAGGCGTGTAGTTGGAGGCAACAGTAGTTTGTCAAGCCCCTCCCAAAGTCCACCTAGATGAAGTTTACTCAGCTTCCTCCCACAGCCAGTTGTGACTTCCTTGCCTCATTTTGCAAGATGTTTCTGGTGTGAACATCTTCTCCCAGCAGCTGGTTGATGTTATCATCTGCCTTTGGTCCTTAGGATGAACCTGTGGTACCAGAACATTTCCTTGCCTCTGTATGAGCAGTGATCCCTGGGGATGAGACTACCAGTGGGGGTACCCCGAGCTGAGGGCCACCCCTGGTCTCAAGGAGGTAGAGCCACCACCTTGTGTGTCACCACGTGGCCTTTACCATTAGGAGGACTCCACCTCCTGCAGGTGTTTCTCTCCTGTGCTGTGCCCTTCTCAATGGTCTTCCAGCACCATTTACAGCTGGGCTGCAGGACCCTGGGTTGAGCTCAACTGCCTCTCCCCTCCACATTCTCAGAGGAAGGCATTTTGTCCAGGCTGTGAGACAGTTTTGGGAGTATATTCTGTCCCCCTCTCTATTTTCTCAGCATCCTTTTAGGAACTGGACAGCAGATCTGGCCACAGCATGCTGCATCACTGCCTTTGGTTCTGGGAGTGCAGGCACAGAATCCACACCTTTGCTTCTCCCTGTTTATTGCTCTGCACCTCACAGCATCCCATTAGCTGTGTTTGCAATGCTGCTCTACTGAGAGTCATCCCCAGCCATTTGCTTTACAATCATTGGATTTATAACAAGCTTGACCAAACCCCAATCTAATTTGAAACTGTGCTAAAGCACTTTTATATTTACTTTAGTAATGAAATAAAATTTCAGGTCTGTTTTTAGAGTGATTTATTTCAGCACCACTACAGGTACAATATCTCATTTGTGTTTCATAAATTGCCACAGGCAGGAGCAAAATGCGAAAACTGTTTTCAGCAAATTACTTCTAAAGAGGATGTTTTCCCCTGTACACTCACACACACAGATTTACTTTTTCTGATTTAACCAGTGATTTTGGTGCTCAATCTGACATCTATGAGAGGTGCCTAATCTTTAGAAATGGGTGTATAGACATCTTCTGATTATCCACCTATATCCAGTATGGCTTGGACTGGATATCTAAAGTTGTGCTAAATTAAATAATTTCTGGAGCTGTGGACAGAAGTTATTTAAAAATAACTTTTTGTGTGATCAGAATGTGGTCAGCTAATTTGTATCATGGTAGCAGTGTGAGATGTTCCTGACAGTTATGTTTCTAACCCTAAGTTGTCCAGCAGGATCTGATCTCCCACTAAGGATCAGGAGAGGTGAAGAGTTCAAGGCAAGGAGTTTCCACAAAGGGGATGGAGAGGGTGGCCTTCAATTTTGAAACTCATTTTCCCTTTTGGTCCATCAGTGCCCAGATTTATTAACCTTCCCAACAGGCTGTAAAGCCCATCTATTTCCCTGTTCCAAGCTAAGGCTATTGCTAAGGGTGTGAGCTGAGGAGGAATTATTTATGGAAGGTCCTTTGTCTAAGTTTATGCTGTTATTTTTAATTTATGTGGTAGGCGCCCAGTGTACTGCTAAAATGCCTAGAGACGCATTTTAAAAATTTGAATACATAAATAAATAAAATACTCTGTGCTCAACCAGACCTAAATTACACAGTACAAAGGGAGGAGCAATTCAATAGACATTAGGAAAAGCACCAAAGGAGCAGAGAAGACTAATGCTTCTTGCAGACCCAAGAATTCTTGCCCTTGAGCAATAAATAGAGAGGAGCTACAGCTGGCAGCCCAGATTTGGGGTGGTGTTGCAGCTCATCATTCAGCCTTCACTTGAGAGCTGAGTGCAGGTCTGTTGCAACCTCAAACCCCACCAAAGTCAGTGCTCTTCCTAAATAAGCTGATGTGTAACCCAGTCACAGCTGGTGAAACCCTGGCCCCTATGGAGCTGCCAGGTTCTTGGCCAGCAGCTTGTAGGGAAACCAGGGTTTCACCAACATATTTACTTGTGTAAGTCAGGTCTCACTACAGGATGAATCCCTTGTAAGGCACCCACCACTTAAAAGACAGATGTTTAAGGAATCAGAAGACATCAGGCAAATAAACATCAGCTGCCCTATCAACAGGATGACTCTGATTGATGGTGCAAGCATGATGGTGTGCACTAAGTACAGCATACATCTATAAATGTACATAATTAGAGGTAGCAGAACATTTGTGAATGTGACACAACAGCAGCATATCACAGATGTAACCAAGAGCTACTCTGGCCTGTGATGGGGTATCCATAAACATGTATAATTAATACATAATGGGGCCATAGCATGCTGATAATACACAGCACTTACTGGATATGTAATCCCTGATAGCATCACACAAACAGTGTTGTGATGTTCTTGGCTAAACTATACAACTGATAAACACAGAATAACAAATCTATGCATTCTGTGTCCTTTCATTTGTGTATGGGTTTAATTCAGACTGCAAGGACATGTAGGACCAAAGCAAGAACATGTCAGCAGCTCTGCACACACCTTGCTGTGGCCCAGGAGCACCTGGAGCAGAGGCTGCAGTGTGGGGAGGGGCTCAAGGTCTTTGGTAGACAAGAAGCAAACCACAGCATCAAATGCTTCGTAACAGTGAAAGTGTGGATAGAAAACTCCTGGCCTGGGTTTCCCTGGGGCAGGTTTTCACTGTGACCATAAATAATCAACATTACTGAGCTGCCACTTAAGCAAACCAGCTCAGACAATTTTACCAGTTTGGTGAGCGTGGCATGGGCTGCAATGAGCACAGACTTTTGTCTTGGCTGCTGAGAGCCCCCGTGGCTGTCACTGCCATGGATAGTGTGTCAGACCTGTAATTTAAAAGGCACCAGCCTGGCTGACCTACCCAGGCTGTGATGGCATCTCGTGGCTGTGCTGGGGCTTTGGCCTCAGGAAGCAAAGGTGGTAGCTCCCCCTTAAAAACACTTTATTTCTTCAGGATTTTCTGTCTGCACTTTACATTTCACCCAGCCCAGGATTTAGGCTGGCATATGGCCTTTGAGCAGGTGAGCCTCTGTGAGCATTTCTGAGGAATCCTCCCTAAATTGTGCCAAGCTGTGGCAGAAGCCAGGCCATGAAGCACATGCTCCTGGTGTCAAAGCATAATCACAGAAAAAGGTGGTGACACAGGAAGGGCTCTTGTTCCTCGCCTACAGCTCCAGCTCACGTGGGTCACGAGGATGCACCTGGCTCTGGTGGCAGACCCCAGCCAGCAGCTGCCATCCAGGGCACAAGGATGAGGACAAAGACATGTCCCCAGGTGTGCTGCTCACCCCAGCACTCTGTCACCACAGCTGGGACAGGTGGCACAGCCCACAGCACCCTGCCAAGCCCCACGCTCCTGCTGGGCTTTTCTCCATCGTCCTGCCATCAAACCTGCCCTGCTCCTCTGGAAACAAACACTCACTGTGCCAACAGCCACTGCCCTCCACTTTCCAACCTGTGGTTCCCAGTGATGGACTGAACCAGCTTGAGCAATGAGGAGGATATATTTGCTATTAAGTTCATGGGCAGAAATACCTGAAACTGTAATTGATGGAGGCATTGATCTCATTTGCTGATGTGGAGCAATGGGCATCTTCTGTCTAAGAGAGGATGTCAGTTTGCATTGCACAATTTGGAAGTTTTATTCCCTTTGTTTTGAAAGAAGCCATTAGGAATCAGATGGCTCAGGGATTTGGTAATAGAATATGAACCCTCTCATCTCTCCATCGACCATTCAAATATGACCTATTGTGTTAGTCATAGAAAAGCATCAGATTACTTGCTGGTGTCATACACAAAATGAAATATCTATCCTCTTCTGCAACCCAGCTCCAGCTGAAAAGATTTTCCTGTTGAAATAGAAGGATTTTGTTCCAGCAATTTGACTTTCAGCTTTAAAAAAAAATCCAGTCTGTCTGGACTGCGAGCTGCAGTAAACCCCTTGCTGGGACAAAGCTGAGCCTGACTGCTGCCTCATCCTTGACACAGATGTCTGCCAGTGTCACAGGGAAGGGACAGCTCTGAGACAAGTCTTCAGGTCTTTGCAACTCATGAGTGAAAGTTCCTTATGCACAATGCTTGGCCCATGCTCCTCAAAGAGAAGAGCGTGCTGGAATGGGCCTGTGGCTTTATCAGCATGACTTCTTAGGGAAAACACCATTGAAAGCAGTAGAGGTGTTGAAACTGCACATCTCAGCTGATCTGGGGTGAGCCCTGCAAGGAAAGGCTGTGTGATGGTGAATGGAAGAGAATCAGAGGTAGCCCTCAATGACAAAACATTTTTCCTTTCCACTTAGTGGAGATGCTTTGAAATTTTCAGTCTCTGTGCTGCCAGCTGGAGTGTGAGGGATGAGAGTGGTGAGGGAATATCCTTGATCAGGTCCCTGGTTGGGTCCACGATCCACACAGTGGCTGAAAAGAATGCCAAGCCAAACAATCTCATTAATCAAATGTCATGGAACAACAGAGGCTCATAAGGAAACACTGGTAAATATAGAATTATAGAATCATAGAATCATTTATGTTGGAAAAGGCCTCTAAGATCACTGAGCCCAGCCATTATCTCAGCACTTCCAAGTGGACTTCCAAGTCCACTTGGACTTCCAAGTCCACCACAAAACTACATCCCAAAGTACCACATCTAGACATCTGTTAAATCCCTCCAGGGATGGGGACTCAGGCACTCCCCTGGACAGCCTGTTCCAGTGCCTGAAAACCCTTTCCATAGGGAAATATTTCCTAATAACCAATTGGAAAATTCCCTGGAACAACTTGAGGCCATTTCCACTCGTCTTGTCACTTGTTACTTGGGAGAAGAGTTCAACCCTCACCTGGTTACTCTCTCCTGTCAGGGAGTAGTAGACAGCAATAAAGTCACCCCTGAGCCTCCTTTTCTCCAGGCTAAACA
>VXBB01010013.1:512-40727 GCA_013399915.1 Illadopsis cleaveri | reverse complement strand
ATCCCCACCTTGTCAACCAGGCCAGAGCACTGAGTGCCACATCCAGTCATTCCTTGGACACCTCCAGGGATGGGAGCTCCACCACTGCCCTGGGCAGCTCCTTCCAATGCCTGATCATCCTTTCCATAGAGAAATGCTTCCTCATGTCCAACCTGAACCTCCCCTGGTACAACTTGAGGCTGTTTCCTCTTCTCCTGTTACTTGTCTGGGAGCAGAGCTGACCCTCACCTGGCTACATCCTCCTGTCAGGGAGTAGTAGAGAGCAATAAAGTCACCCCTGAGTCTCCTTTTCTCCAGGCTAAACATCCCCAGCTCCCTCAGCTGCTCCTCACAGGACTTGTGCTCCAGACCCTTCCCCAGCTCTGATGTCCTCTGGGCTAACTCCAGCCCTTTAATATCCTTTTTGCAGTGAAAGGCCCAAAACTGAAGCCAAGATTGGGGGTGTTGCCTCACCAGTGCTGAGTACAGAGGGGTGGTCACTGCTCTGGTCCTGCTGGTCACACAGCTGCTGATCCAAGCCAGGATGTTATACTTTGGTGTATTGGGTTTTCAAGGCCTGGTTTTGGTTGCATTCAGAAACACAGGCAAAGAGGAATGAAACAGGACAGCAGAGCAGAGAGAAACATGTCTTCACTGTATTCAGTTTTTCCCACTCACGACAAACTGCTGTAGGCACTGGCCCTCTTCTTGGACAGCTAAGGAAATAAGGCTTTTAAGGAAAATGTTCATGTTGTGGTGTAACCCCAGGTGGTAGCTAAGCCCACACAGCCTCTTTATCACTCTCCCCAGGTGGGATGGGNAGATCACTGAGACCAGCCATTATCTCAGCACTTCCAAGTGGACTTCCAAGTCCACTTGGACTTCCAAGTCCACCACAAAACTACATCCCAAAGTACCACATCTAGACATCTGTTAAATCCCTCCAGGGGTGGGGACTCAGGCACTGCCCTGGACAGCCTGTTCCAGTGCCTGAAAACCCTTTCCATAGGGAAATATTTCCTAATAACCAATTGGAAAANCAAACTGCTGTAGGCACTGGCTCTCTTCTTGGACAGCTAAGGAAATAAGGCTTTTAAGGAAAATGTTCATGTTGTGGTGTAACCCCAGGTGGTAGCTAAGCCCACACAGCCTCTTGATCACTCTCCCCAGGTGGGATGGGTGGGGAGAGAATCAGAAGAGTAAAGGTGGGAAAATTCATGGGTTGAGATAAAGACAGTTTAACAGGTAAAGCCAAAGCAGCACTCACACAAAGAAACACGGAATTCATTCACTGCTTCCCATGGGCAGGCAGGTGCTCAGCCATCTCCAGGACAGCAGGATTCCATCATATGTAAGGATGATTTGGGAAGACAAACACCATTGCTCTGAATGTCCCTGCTTCCCTCTTCTTTCCCCAGCTCTCTCTGCTGATCAGGTGCCATGTGCTGTGGGATATCCCTGTGGTCAGCTGGTGTCAGCTGTCCCAGCTGTGTCCCCTCCCAACTCCTTGTGCACTCCCAGCCTTCTGAGGGGCAGAAAAGGCTTTGACTCTGTGTAAGCCAACGATTAAAACACACAGGAATTATCAACCCCCATGTGAGGTACTGTGAGGAAAATTAACTCTGTCCCAGCTAACATCAGTGCAATTGTCAGGATGCAAAATCCCTCTGGGCCCCATCCACACAGGCCCAGAGGTGTTCAGAAATGTGAGGGCTGAATTAAAACCTTCAGAGAAACTAAAATACATAAATCCACACAGACATGAGATAGAGATGCAGGTTTAGTTTTAAATAAGTAGAGAATATTTTAAGTGCCTTAAACAAATAAGAACCCCTATTAGTTAGTAAGAAAAAGGACCTAAAATTCAGTAGCTTTACTTTTTACAAAGTTAATTAAACTCTGGACATAATGAAAATAGTGCAGTCTTGCTAGCATTCCTAGATAGAACAAGATAGAGTTATGTACATAGAATTTGTGTAAGAAATTATGATTACTTTTGCATATCAATCTTAGATTCGGATAGGTCCAGCAAGACTGTAGTAAATTCGTGTTTGTACCTGATTGGCTAAAAATAGAATAAAAGGCACTGCTTTGAGAATTCTAGCACGCTCACAGAACACAGATTACGGGTGCTGTCACTGCTGTTGCTGCTGCTACTGCTGCTAAGAGTAGGTCCAGCAAGACTGTAGTAAATTCGTGTTTGTACCTGATTGGCTAAAAATAGAATAAAAGGCACTGCTTTGAGAATTCTAGCACGCTCACAGAACACAGATTACGGGTGCTGTCACTGCTGTTGCTGCTGCTACTGCTGCTAAGAGGCTGCTACTTCTGCTTGGGACATGGGGACTTTATGCTAGAAGGCTTTCTGCACACTGGCATGAACTGGGACACCTTTGCCTTCATGAGGCTGATTTATCCATGCAATAAAGGACTTTACTTTTACAGCTACCCAGCTTTTGGTCTTCAGTGAAGGAAGACAGGACCAGAATCCTGAGCAATGCTTGGTGGAAGACAGAGCATCTCTGACACTGGAGCACTGCATGCCTGATCTGCTCAGGCACAGATGTCAGCAAACTTGTAAAATCTCTCATGTTCCTCTGCAGAAGAGAGGAGCAGTCCCACCCATTGATGCATTATGAGCTTGGGCATGACCCTTGCTGTGCACAGATTTTTGTTGGCCATTACCCTTCTTCGGGGACTTTGGGCAAGGCAGAGTCAGTCCATGCTCCCCAGCAGCATTCCTGAAAAAGATGGAACAGGCAAATAGCAGCCACTTGCAGCTGAGAGATGCAGTGAGAATGACTGGCTGAGTTTTGCAAGGCAAAAATGCACAGCTGAGGATGGTGGCACATGAAGAAGAATGGAGGGGCCACACTGATCTCCGCATTTCCAGCAGATGGAGGAAAAGGGAGGCTGCAGTGGCTCAAGCTGTGCAGCTGTAACTGCAGGGAACAGCCAGAGATGCTCTCCCACATGGATACTAAAATATATTACAAAGCAGAAAAAGTCTGACATGTTTTTAACAGAGACAAAAATTTGCTGTCCTTGCTGTCCTTTGCTCCCCTTGCTACAAGCCTCAATAACGTAATGTAAAAAAGAAGAAGAAAAAAAAAGGATATGATCTCATGCTCAGTGATTTATCTGGAGTTGCTGAGCTCAGTCCAGCTCTTAGTGGGCAGGTCCAGGCTCAGTGAGCATCTGCACACTCCTGACCTGCTGCTGGTTTCCTCAAGAAAGTCTGGCACTGATGGTCCAGACCTTCTCCACAGGGGTTTTACTTTTCATTTCAGGGGCAGCAGAGCTGGAGGGATAGAGACTGGAGCACTCTTTATTTGTGGAGGTATTTCTTCCCAGGTGAGGGATTAGATTTACTGGTGGGTTGGTGTTGCTCTGTGGTTTTGTGCCAGTGAGGGTTAGAAAGGTCCATGCCTGTAGAGACAATGTACTTCACACATCCAAACTTCGCTTAAAAACAGGTAAGAGAAATAGAAGTGGTAGGAAGTAATGAGCAGGAAAGCCAGCAAAAGAACAGCTGAAATATGTTTAAACCCACCCCTAAAGGGTTTGTACCCTTAGGACTAGTGAGTCCACCTCAAGAAGTCTTGCACTGATGTGACTTGTGCTACTGCTTCATCTTTTTTTTTTCCATTTATCTATTTTCCATCCCCAAAGCCCTCTGATTGGAAGGAGAGGCTGATCAGTGTCAGGGCACAGAGATACAGAAACATGGGACTGAGAGTGGGCACAGTTCTGTGCCCTGCAGGCAGGTGTCTTGTTGGCTGCCACTGTAGGATGGGGATGTCCCTGTGCCTGGAAAAGCAGCCAGCCCTTCACTGCCCCAGTTACTGTGGAGAACATAACGTGGAAATTATTTCTATCCCTCTGCCATCTTGGCTATGTGCTGCATATTCATCATCTTTATATTTTCTCTACTTTAATCTCCCCCATTTGCATATACACAGGTCCAAATGATAACAATTACCATAAAACAATCTCGTTGTCGCCCTACCAATAAAAATTGCTCTGTTAATCAGGAGACTTTCAGAGGCACCATGCCTGAAAGACCTCATTTTAACCTGGCAGGCTGAACGGGGCAGCAGATAAATTAGCCTGTATATGATTGCATGCTGAAATACATTGATTTAAGATTTTTCCCATTCAGCCTGACAACTTGTCTAAATAAGCTCATGCCTGAAGAAGACAGCTTGCAGACATGATGCGAGTGACAGGGCATTGCAAATATAATGCAGCGCTTGGCAGAGCGAGGGAGCAAAGTCACTGCACAAGGGATTAGAGGGACAAAAGAGAGGGTTAAAAATAAACAAAAGCAGGTGCTCCAAACAGCACAGCTCTCAAATTTCACCCGGATTTTCTTCTTCCGTTTCTAATTGCTAAGTCACTACAGGGAAAAAGCAATTACTGATCTGCTATTGTTCACCGTGTCATCTTTAGGTCCTCATTAGCAATTCCATCGACAGGCTGAGCATTTAGCTCCCATCCTGTGATTCTGAGTGTCCTGATCACACCGTAATGGTTCAGGGTGCCCGAGGAGCAGGGAGTAGAGACCATGCCTTCCCCTGTGTTTGGACAAACACAACACTTTACATATGGATTGTCAGAAGTGAGCGATTGAGATGGGTCCTGGTCACTGCTGGTGCTGTGGGCTCTGCTTGTGCCATTCCAGAAATATTTTCAACAAGAGAAACACTTGAGAAGGACTAAATCCTTTTTTGAAAAAGCATCCCATGAAGCACACTGTAAATCAGCCTGATGCCAAAAAGGTTTTAACCATGTAGGTTAAACCCCAGTATTTTTCCTCACCAGCAGCACACAATGCCAGGTGAAAGAGCTGACACTACTTGCAGTATTGGAGTTGGTATAAAATAATATGCATATTTTGATACACTGTGTAATACCATCCATATTATAAATATTAAGTAGCTGCTGGATTCTCAGTACAAGGCAAAGGCAGAAAGATGATTTATGGAGGAACTTCACTGGAGACCTTACCACCCAGAAAGCTCGGGAGGGCTGAAACTGGGTGAGGTGGAGGTTGAGGCAACTGGTGCCTGGGAGCCCCTTGGCCCTGCATGGGCACATGAAGAGCTGGGCTGTGTGAGGACATGCTGCTGGAGTGAGCCATGGTGGAAAGATCCTCTTCCCCACCTGCAATGTACCAGCTGGGTCCCAGCTCAGTCCTTGGGAATGGCTTCACTGGAAATCTTTAGAGAAGCCTTCTCCCCAACCTCCCAACCCATATTTTGCACCTTTTTTCTCCTCTGAGAGAAACCAGAGGGACTTTTTTTGAGTTGCCTCCATTGCACCTCAGCCAAAGGTCCTTCCCCCTGATCACTGCTGGGATAATCCCTGTGCTCCGTAGGGCACAAAGGCAAAGCTCAGAGCAGAAAGTGTTTCTCAGGACATGAGGACAAACCTGCAGTTATGGATGTACCCATCATTTCTGGAGTTAGTTTTTGGGGTGTGTAGTGTACAGATTTTGCCATTTGGAGCTATATAATGTTCTACAGAGAAGTCTGTGGGTAAAACCTTGTGTAAAAGAGGTTTGTGGTGCTAACAGAGCTCTGACAACATGTGATTCCTATCAAGACTGTGGCCTTGGCAACAGAGGAACAGAGAGGAAAGCAGGGGTTTTCCATGTATGCTGAAGCACCAGTGGAAAACCCTTCCTCTTTGCATGCAGGCATTCCCCAGCACATGCTGCACAGGGCTGTGGGACCCTTGTCTTAAAACCCTCCTGTGCCACCACAGCCTGCATATCCAGCTTCAGACCCCTCTTACCAGCCATGACCTGGCTCATTTCTGCATTGGCTCATGGCACAACTGGGCCCTGGTGGAAACCTTTGAACCCCTCAGGGGAATCCCCAGGGCATTGCCCTTGAAGAATATACCATAGACTCTCCCCACCTAGGCTGAAAGAAAAGACTTCCCCCGTGGTGCCTTGCAACATCTACCCCAGTTTTGCTCTCCCCATATGCCCCTAATTCTCGTGGTTTCTCCTTTCCCTGTTTCCCCACTGGTTGTGGAATCCCTGGTGGCCAGACTTGTGTCCCCTGTGCCCTCAGACCATTGGTTCCTGACCCCATACTTAATACATACACCTTTGATCCTGGTCTTCTGTCCCTGACCCCTTCAGTGTGTAGGAATAAACCTTCACAAGAATTTATCATACAAAAGGCCCTTCTTGCCTCTCTTGGCTGAGCTAGCTGTGGCATGTGTGGTGTGTGGACTTGACTGCTTTGCTTGAATGCCTCCCCAAGCAGCCTTTCCAGAAGAGATCCTTATTGGGAATAGGTAGCAGCCACCACCATCTAAATTCCATGTTGCTACAGGCCCCCACCATCCAGAGACCATGAACTTTTCATCTTCCACAAACATGGGGTGGTAACCCACATGAGGTAGCGAGGAAAAAAACAATTAAGAAACTGTGCTGTTGAGTCCCCTGGTGCTGTGACTCATGAAGTGTTAGTCAGCAGCACAGCTGGGAGAGCTGTTGTGCTAAGGAATCCTCTGTGTGTCCAGCAGGACAGGGACAAGCTGCTGCAGGTGTGTGGCTAGCAGGAGCTTCACGTGGGCTTTCAGCACCAGCCTCCTGCTCCTGCTTGGTTATTGCAGTGCACTGACATCTGAGGAGGGTGGGGGATCTGGGAATGCCTCTCTGACACTGTAATTATCATTTATTTGATCATTCCTCACCGTGGATCCTTATTAAAGCGTTTCAGACGTGATGCAGTTTTCTCTAGTGAACCAATAAATTAAGGAGACATACATTTTTAGAGTAAGCATTTTTAGTAAACAAACAGTCTGGGGAAAAAAAAATAAATCTCTGGGAAGCTGGTATTGATGAAAAAACAGTCTCTGTTTGTGGGGAGCTGCTCATGTCAGACCAGTGAGAATTATTCAGCTGCCTGGAAGACAGAGAGGGAAGGGCTGGTGTGAAGGGCAAAGGGTGCTGCCACAAACACACCCTAGGATTGCTGTGGGGGGAAAGGAGACCTCTGTCAGTGTGAGGGATGGCAGTGGGCTTCTCAGAGGTGACCCTCTTTCATTTTGTTTGGAGGTTTAATTACAGCACAAGATGCTGCCCAGTCATCCTGGGAGACAAGCCTCTTCCTGAAGCCAGAGCTCCAGGTTTGATACGCAGAGGGAAAAGGGTTATACCCTGTGCTTCAGAAAATACCCAGAATCAAGGACTCTGCTTCACATTCTGAACCTCTCCTGGCCAGCACTGTGTGCCAGGAGACCCTGTAAAGTCCTGCTGCATGAGTTCTCTCTTTTTTGGGTTCAGAACACTCATATCCTCTGGAAGACATCCCTGTGATCCCTCCTTCATTGCTCTGGCTCAGCATGAAGCCATCCTGCCGATGGAAACAGAGGCATGGCAGCATTGTAAGTCAAAGAGTATTTTTGCCTGCAGTCACTGGAAATTGGAACTTTTCACCCACCACAGTTTGCACTGCTGTTGCGTGTGTCCAGCTCAGGATCCACAGATGTGGATCTGTGTCTTTAGATGGCTGGTTCACTCCTGCCAGCCTGCACTGGTTTTGTTTTGTTGCAGGATTTGTGTGGGGTAGGAGCATATTTCCCTTTTTCTCTGTCCAGGCAATGCATAGTCCACAGGTTCTTGCCAATTCTTCTGCACAGCAATGCAATGCACTAGATTTTTGCACAGCCTTTACCTGCACAGGGGTTAGTTTATGCTGGCTGTCACAGGCTGTGCCTCTTCACATGCCAATTTTTGTGAGTCTGACTTTGAACTTCACGTGACCCCTCGTGTCAAGCCCTTACCTGCAGCATCTTGATTTTTTACTTTGTCCCTTCTGTCAAGGCACTGTCCTCCTCTCTCCATGATTTACCTCTCTTTCTTGACAAGCTTTCATTCTTTGTCATGCAGTAATTCCATGCCTTCCTTTAATCTCTTCCAGAAGGTCTCAGTCCAAACCTTCATTATAACACAGTCTGACAAAAGACTTTGCTCCTAAAACCATGAAGGCATTTCTGTAGCTGGAAAACCCTTGCCAACCATTCTTCCCTTGCCTGCACATGCAAAAAGATGTAGGTACATCTCCTTTGTTTCCTGTTAACATAACACACCCCACACCAAAGCTTCTGCCGTGCATTTTCCCAGCTGAGTTAACTGCAAATCATTAGGAACATGGTGTTTATTGCAAGGAGCAGAAGAGCTCTTTTCCTGGCCCCAAAGGCTTGTGCATAGCCCTTGGCCGTGTCTGAGCCTCTTGCAGCCACTCTCCAAGTTTGTGGTCTTTTAGTTCCTGCTGTGAAGGTCTGGATGCATAAATGGGTTCCTCCTCCATCCCTTCCCAGTTTAAAGCTGTTTCCTTTTGCTGAGGTGATTGAAGGTCCTAACCCAGGCTCTCCCTGGCAGTGAGTGCCCTTCCTGGGGGTCCAGACCAGGGATGTGTCCATACCTGGATGCTGTGCTACAACAAAGCCCCTTTGGGGTGCCACTCATGACTGGGTCCGTGTCTCTGCTGCATATTCATTAACAGCAACATAAAGAACAGATGGCACCTTCTCCCTTTAGTGCACCGAAATGGAATCTGATATGATTCTCTGTTCTTTGTTATGAATGGTTTTAATTGCATTAGAGGCCTCAGGATTTGCAGAACACGTCATCCCTTATCGTGCAGGGCAGGGAAAACAAACACTGCTGAGCCAGTGACTCATTCACGGGAGAAATTTTACACTGGGGGACTGGATTGGCTTTTGGTCAATGCACATCCAAAGGCCTGAGCATCCCTTCAGCTGGAAGGGGTGATAGGACTGGCAGGGAATGCCAGGATAGCAGAGTTTTGCTTTGGAGAAGTAAACTAAAATAGTTAGGGGACCAAAAAAGGAAAAAAAAGAGAACCAGATTTCAAGGATATAATTAGTCACTGAGATATTTGCATTTTCATGTTCAGTCACATAGGTAGGGGATTAAATGCACATTAATCATTGAAAAGTCTCAGGATAAATATTTAGATACATGGAAAAGATCTCCAGATTTCTATTCCAAGACAAAATACTTAAGAGGATGTTGAGAAATGGCCAATATCCAGAGCAGTTGCTGAGAAATGAGCAAAAGCTAAAGTTCAGTTTTACAACAGGATGTGCCGTTAGCCCTGGAATTCCTGTGAATAACCCCTGGCTTCAGTGGATTTACAGCCTGACCTGAATAGTGCTCAGGTTTCTGCTTGCCTTCTGCACAGAAGCACACTTCAGCCTTCTTAATACTCAACAGAGGTATGAAATTTATCTTTGCATTTTTGCTTTCACCCAGAATTTTTTGTTTCACCACAAAAGCATTTATTTCTGCTGAGAATCTCTGGAAGCACCCACAGCCATCCCCTCTCAGAATCTTCATATCTGCATTCCCAATGGTAATAAAGTGGAGTTTGGTCTTATTTGGCTCTCCATATGGCCATCATTAATTTTGTCATCATTCCTCAGTGCTCAGGGCACTCAGTTTTCCCAGTCACTTTTATTATCTTAGAAAAAACCTGAACACTTTTCAGGTAGATAACATATTTCAGCCACTTTGTCCAGCTGTTTTAAGTATCACAACACTCCACGGGGTTCAGCCCATTAATTGAAAAGTAAAGAAGGAAGTTTGTTGACATGGTCCAGGAGTAAGGAGCACATTAAACAGGGAAGTGGGAATAAAAGCCACTTGTTCTGAGTCCCAACTCTCTTATCCAGGGCACATAAAATTCCCTGTCCTTCACCTGCCAGGGGTACTGCAGGTGTGGGGAAGTTGCTGTCACACTCCTGTGCTTCCCTACATTGCTGACCTCAGCAGTAGGCTTTGTCCAAAATCTGAAGTATTTCACACCTGAATTTCACCATTTGTAACACCACTTAATTTTAGATGAGCAGCAAAGCTTTGTCTTTTATCATTATGTAATAAAGGGCATGTTTTCTAGTTGTGCTTTCCCCACTCCTTTCTCAGTGGATTTGAAGTCATTGTTAATCTGGTTAAACTGAAGTTGATTAAAAATCCAGCTAATGAATAAAACTCATCAGCAGAATTTTCTTTCTGAAAAATTCCTGAACAGTTTTCCCCACCCCAGCTCCAGCCTTCATGTATTAGTGGCAACCTGTTGTCCATATTGGTATTTACCCAAAAAGCTGCCACTGAAGTGGGCAGGAGTTCAAATGCTTCCATCCTGTAACCCCAGTGAGAAGGTGACAATGCTCTGCAGTTGTACAGCCACGTGGAGAGGGCTGGGGACACCTGAGCAGGGCTCAGCTCTCACAGGGGGAGATGTTGCCCATGGGAAATGTTCCTGTGCCACCAGCTCCCTGAGCCCACCCAGCTCACCCAAGAGAAAAAACAGGGCACCAGCTGGCTTTGTTTAAAAGGTATTCTTTAAAAGGGCTGTCTTCCCTCTTTCTAAGGCAAAAAGATCTTCAAAGAGNAGCTCTCACAGGGGGAGATGTTGCTCATGGGAAACGTTCCTGCTCCAGGAGAGAAAACAGGGCACCAGCTGGCTTTCTTTAAAAGGTATTCTTTAAAAGGACTGTCTTCCCTCTTTCCAAGGCAAAAAGATCTTCAAAGATATTTATCTCCCATTCCAATTTTGGGTCAGCTAGCTAGTGGCCCATCCCAGGGCAACTCCTGCAACCAGGAGGGTGCCAGACTTCTCCAGAGGGCTCCTCTGGGCTCCAAACATGCTCCACCACCAGAGCATCCTCTGCAAGGACTTTGGTCTCTCTCTGTCCTGAGGAGAAGAGTGGGTACACCCACAGCACTGGGAATTGTATCCGGCAGGCTGATTATCCTGTTCCCAGCCCATGGTCTGCATGGTCAGGGTCACCCTTTTCCTCTTTTGATGGTTTCAATTAAAGGTAAAACTTTCCCTGGTCGAAAACATGTTTTTGCACGTTTAAATTTGTTAGCAGTCACACAGCCAGATCTCAGGCTTTCATCAAAAGCTCAGTGGCACTTGGTATGCCAGCTAAAGCACCCACTCCAGGAGATATGTGAGTTTATGGACATTTCAGCCTTCTTTTGATCACTTCACTTATTTTTTCCTCATTGGCTTTGAAATAGATTTGCTTTAACTCTTACCCTGGAGATTTTACAGAATTGCGAAATAACTTTTTGTCAAGAGAATACACATTCTATAAAAAATATTGTATGAGGTTTCTGACTGGCATTCTCACAAATAGCAGAATAACTCCACCTTGGTCCTGTGAAATAATCTTTGCTTCTAACTGAAAGAGCAAATCTCATGATTTTGTGTATTAAGAATGTTTAAAAATCAATAATTAAATAAATAAATGGAACTGAAAGGGATACAACTATAGACCAACTCCATCAGAATGCCAAATAACACCCCAACAAGCAGTGAAAATATTGAGACAGCATCTTTTACCTACTGGTTTATTACACATGATTTTGAGTGTATTTGGTTCATCATAGTAAAGTTATGCCTCTGGGTCAGAATTCACCAGAACATCAAAAAACAATTAATAAAGTTTTTCAAAAAGAGAAAAACAACTCACACCACTTGCAGGCATTGGATCCAGTCCTCAAACTGTGGCCTAAGCTGGAGGATGTTATTTTTAGGAAAGAGAAAAGTCTGAAAATATTTGTACTTCTTAGCTCCCAAGTTTTTAGCTATAGTATGCTTTTTCTTTAAAACAAGTATTCTTCACAAATCCTTCATACTTGATCATCTTCAAACATTTTAAAACTCCTTATAGACTTGATAATCTTGCAAATACAACATAACTGATTTCCAAAGTCCTTATGGAACAAACCACAGTGCAGAGAAAAAGCCCTTCTCCTACTTTACAGTTAAGCTGTAATTATTAAACCAGGCTCAAGACTGGGGACTGGGAATTCATGGGACTGTTTCATGCCATATTATCAATTTTCCACGTAATGAGTTCTCCTGTAATGCCTTCATCCATGTTTTTGCCCTGTGGTACTGTGCTCAAACCCATTGGTGTTTTAAATCTTCTCATCTTGGCTGAAACAACTGTTTTGGCCCTTTGCTGTTAACTTGCATTTATCCTAGAGGTGGAGAGTCTCCTTCAAAACTCGCCTGCAGGAGCTCAAACTCCCAGCAGCACAACTACCAGGTATCCAGCAGGTATCCACAGATCCAGAGCCTTCCTCCTCCATTTGGCAGGACTGCTCAAAGAAGCTGAGCAAAAATGGGCATTTGCATGTTTTCAGCAGCTTTGCACATTGCCTGGAGCTGAGGATGGACCATGCAGGACCCAGGTTTGCCCTCTCCTCAGTGAAATCTTGCAGCAGGAGGCTGGGGAACCCAAGTAGAGACCCCATTGTAGAATCATTGAATCTTAGAATAGTTTGGATTGAACTGGACATTTAAAGGCCATCTAGCCCAACTCCCTGCAATAAGTAGGGGCCTCTCCAATTAAATCAGGTTACTCAGAGCTCCTCCAACTTGGCCCTGAATGTTTCCAGGAATGAGGCATCCACCACCTCTCTGGGCAACCTGTTCCAGAGTTTTACCACCCCCACTGTAAAAGATGTTTTCCCTTATTCCTCATCTGGCCCTAAGCCAGGCACTGATGGCTGCTACACAGAATTCTGCCCTAAATACAGGAGCTGATCAAAAGTAACACCTCTAGTGAGACCTGAAGATCACTCCATCTTGCCCCCAACAGATCAGTGTTAGAGGATCTGCCCAGCATCTCTGAGCCTTGGAGGGAGGACGTGGTGCCTCCTCCATGAGTCCCTGCCCCAGGACTTTCCCTCTGGAAAGCTGCTCCATTTCTGAGAGGCAGATGTGCTCAGCCTCCTCCCAGGCCCTGCTGCAGCACGGGGACCTGGGATCTTCAGAAATCCCCTAGGTCTGATCATCCAGGTGTACTGCACGTGGGCATGAGAGACTCTCAGCTCAGTTTCTTGGAGATTTTCTTCCTTTTTACCATTACTCACTGAAGTCTCAGGAGACTCAGCTCATTTCCAGAAGGAATAAGTGCGTGCCAGGGGGATGCATATAAAGCCTAATGATTAACCATGACAGATAAGACACAAATAGAGCTGTCTCCAGGTGGGCTGGGAGCAGCAGCACTGCACCCATCTCTATTCCCATCTGACAATCATCAGCCAGGGGACAGTGCTGGAAGTCAGGCAGGGGGACCCTTCCTCACAAAATGTGCTCTGGGGGATGGGTGTGGGGCAGCAGCCTGACAGACCTGAAGCCAGCCTGGTTCAGCTGGCTGAAGGAAGAAATACTTCTGCAGAGGCAGAGAGGAGAGCTCCCAAGTGGTGAGCCTGCTGCAGATGATGCCTTGGGAAGGCAGACCTGGAACAGAGACTGGACAGAGCTAGAGAATAAAGTAGGTGTTTATTGAAAGGCCTCCAGGATCCAACTTGGGCAGGACAGGCGCCTGACCAGGGCTACACCCAAGGTGGACTAAGAATGGTCACAAACACGGCTGGCCAGTCACAAAGTATTATGTTTTTGTAAGTTTTGTTTCTTTTGCATATTGGGATTTAATTGCCCAATTACAGCTTCAGATTGTGAAGACTCATGCTTCTTGTTTCTCCCTTCAATCCACTGTTGTTTGTGCCTTTGGCCCTGAAAGTTGTCCTTGGTCTTCAGCAGGAAAAGGTTTTGTTTTTTCTACCTACTCTGTGAAGAGAGCTTACTAACACCTTAATATGAGGCCCAGAACTACAGCCCTAGGCAGCACAGAATCTGAAAAACAAGAAAGCTAAAACTTAAGGCATAATTTCCCCCTTTAGAGGAGAAGCTCCCTTTAGAGGAGAAACTCCTCACAGTCTTGCAAGGGACAGCAGGGATTAGGGAGATCTGCACTCAGGCATGGGAACTTCTGTCTACAGGGCACAGGGCAGACAGGAGAGTCAGAGGCTGCTGCCGTTCACTGACCTTTCACAGACCAACATGCACTTGTAGGGAAAGTCTCTCTTCCTCAGGCACCTTTGGCCCCAGCCTGCCATGCCTGGGGCAACTGGGAGCAGAGTGACAGTGCCAGCCTGTGCCCAGCAGCTGGCAGTGCCCAGCCTGCACCCCAAACAACCCAAATCACCCCACAGCAGTTCCTGAGAATCCCACTTCAATCCACCTCCACGCTGCTGGATTGAGGCTCTTGGAGCTCGCTGGGTTTGCACCCTCTTGCAGAGCACTTGGGGGGTGCTCCTCATGGAATTACATCTCATCCTGTGTTATTCAGAGCACCCCTCACTTCACACCATGGCTGCACACACACACACACACACACACACACACACATCCAGTTCCATTTTACCTGTTTTAAAACTGTCCAGTGTGACAGGACACCAAATAGAAATCATTTGTACCAAAAGTTGTGCAATGCATCAGTGAATGTTGTGTGTTCTAAAATGGGTGGTATTTACTCCACAAATGCAGCCCAGGCTGGGATATTAAAATGTTTCGGTTTAATAATTAAAATTATTATCTAATCATGGCATATAACTAAAACCTGGAGGTGCCACAAACAGGCAGCCAAAGGCAAGCTGGGGGAAAGTGTTAATAGAGACCAAGAAGTGGCAATTTCCCTTCTTGCCCCAGCCTCCTGCTGGATTGGGATATTGGGAAAGACACATCACCTCTCTTCTCCAAATGTGGCTTGGCAGAAGTACAGAAAAGACTTTGCCAGTCAGCAGAAGGAGGTACGACAGCAATCATAGCAGAGACCTTTGGACATCCTGGAGAACTTTCTGGAGAGGACGTAGGCAGGGTGGAGGAGCAACCTCTTCTCTTTAGCCTCATTTTTTTGGCTTTTCTCCTCCCTTCTCCTTGCCCTGTTCCCTCCCCAGCCCTTTCAGTTGTGAGGAAGCTGAGGCAGAGGCTTCCTTTATTCATGAAAAAAGGTTGAGAGAGGAGAAAGAAGTGAATCACACCAAATCTACTTCACACTCCCCAAACATCAGGCATCTTTCCAGCACAGCCACCTACAGTGTCCTGGAACCAGCAACAATGCTGTGTTTGGCACTGAAAGACAGGGACCAAAAGGATCTCCCTGCTTGTCTGGGCCAGTCCCACACTGTCAGGGAAAGCTTCAAAAAAAGTTCAAAAAGTTCAATAGTTTGCCAAGCTGCTTCCCTAAACTAGTTAGGATTTTTTTTAAATTTCTTTTTTGCCCCCAGAGTATAATTTGTTTGTATCTATTTCTCCTGGATAATGTCACAACAAACTTTGAAGGCAGCAGCTGAATTTCCAGAGGAGGAAGAAAAGAAGATACAGGGTGAAATGTGCCATGGATGTGTAGTGATCTCAGTGCTACCCATCCTCCTGGATTGCTTATGCTGCAAACCCACTGGCATGCCCAATATATGTAAATGTGTAGAAGTTCATCAGCATTTTTTTGAGGGAAAAATATAATCCAACACCAGCAGACTTGTTATTTTCATCTACAAAACCACGAGAGAAAACTGGGGTGGATGTGAGGGAGCCCACCAAGGATTACTAGTTTTATGTCCAGAGCACCCAGAGGTATGGGGCTTGGAGGAAAGTGCCTCTGCCTCTTCGCCATTTACTCCATGCTGCAAACTTCATTTTCAGCACAGCAGAGCTCTTAGCAACCTGACAGAAATAATGGAAATTTCCAGGGCTCAGTGGGGCTCAGTGCCAGCAGAGCTCCCCAAATCATGTTTTTCTCTCCATAGATGCACAGGGTACAGCTGCCCTGGGTCATGGGTGTGAAGGGATTTTGGAACCTACCTCTAAGAGCCCAGATTTAGAAGCTTTTTTTTGCCACAGAGGTAACTTCTTTTTTTGCAGGGAGTTAGTGTAAGCAAGCTGCACTTCAACTTCCTCTCAACTTCAGCACTCAAAGAACTGGAGTCTCATAAAAATCCCAGTAGTGTATTTTACATGAGGTGTTTTTTTCTGGGGGAGGAGTTGGCAGTTTTCTCCCACAGGGCAGGTCAAAGCAGGCTGAGGGCAGCCAGTCCAGGGGCTGATGCAACTTTACCACAGAGGAGGTGATAAAGGGATGCCCTCACCTCCTCACCCAGCACTGACCAGGCAGGGTCACTCCACAACAGGTGCAAGATCTACATCCAGATTATTTTTGTGGCTTTCTTCAGCGTTTCCTAATGCAATGTTTGTGGTGTTTTGTGAAATGAATGTTTGTGGAAGGATCAGGCTGTTGGTACAAAGAGCAAACACTGACCCTCGATAGGTGTTTCTTTTATCTGCTCCCTCGCGTGCCCCGACTGTTCCCATGCCAGCTCCTCAAGGACACAAATCTGTCGTAATCTCCAAGTTCTGTAGCCCAAAAGGACAGAGAATAATAATTACCTCCCTTTTGAGGTCCCCCAGACCAGCCTTTGGGGTGCTGCATCCCTCTCAGCTGACTTTGAGGGTGCCAGGTTCTTGGGGCCTCCCAAGATGTGCAGATGGTGCCAGTGTTTTGTTGCCCTTCCCCAGGAGAAATCAGAGGCAGGGAATTATATGGCTGCTACACACACTCCCACACCCTGCAGAATCCATCCTTCCATGAAAATGCCAGAGAGATTTAAACAGCTTGCATAATTTCAAGAGGAAGTAACGAGAGTAGAAATAAATATACATTGTAATTGTATGATATCACTGAAAAAAAAAAAAAAGAAAGAAGTAAAATATAATAAAAAGAAAGCTATGTGCTTACGAAGGTAACCAGATCTGCTGGCAGCTTTTGGAACCAGATGGGACTGGATCCACAGAAAAGCATGGCAGGGTGAGTGCCCATGATCCAAAGGGAGGGGTGCCACGCTGCTCCCAGGCCAACACTACTGGGAATGGTGATGGCTGCTTCTCTGGTGACAGCCACCAGTGCCACCCATTGCTTCAGGCAGCTGCTGGCACTCCAGCCATTTAGTAGAAGCTACAATGAATGCATGGACAGATAACCTCAAAAAATGCCCACCTTGAGAATTTTTTTCTGAAATTATTTTGTGTTCTTACCTTGTGTTTTAACTTATCAAATGCTGATTCACATGCATTAGCCAAGGTGTGGAAATTTTACTTGATAACTAATGTAACTAATGCAATAAAAATCTGCTCCAAGGTGAAAAAAAGAGCTTCATCCCCAGTTACCAGTGGACACAGAGAAGCACAAGTGCCCTCAATCACTCAGAGATTCTTTCCCCGTGGATTTGTCCATTTAAGATAGCAGCACTTCAGGAGAGAGTTCCCACCTGTTCTGTACACCTAAATTAAATTACTGGGCATTTTGTGGGGTGAAGTACAAGATCTTTAAGGCTGCAAGAGGGAAAGGCTACAGAGAAGTCAGGTGGCTGGTGACTGACCCTGTGGCAGAATGGATCATTCTTGGCAGAGGCAAGCCCCATTCCCCCTGCAAACAAAAGGAGCATCAAATCCAGGAGTCTGCATGCTGTGATGACATTCATCCCAGCAGGGCTCTGCTCCCGAGGAGAGCAGGCACCAGGAAATTATGTGCAATACATTTAACTGATTTACAGCTCTGTGCTTGTGCAAGCCCACTGTCAGCTCCAGTTACTTTACAGCCAGCAGCAGCTCCAAGCCTTTTAAAGGTTTCTTTTCCAGCTCACAATATGCATGCAAGGTGGAAAGAAAGACTACAAAAATCATGAGTTAAAGGGAAGACATAATTTCAAGAAGGAAAATGCACATAACACCATAAGAAAGAAGAGTCTAATATGTCCCTTGGAGGGGAACTCCCCATCCCAACCCAGGTACCAAGGAATTGAAAGAGGGGCTGGTGAGGGCACTGGGCAATGGTAGTCCCCTTGAGCCCATGGGAGACTTCAGTTGGAATGAAAAAGGTGGAATGGATACCATCAGCATATGGCATTTTCACCCAGGAGCAAGAATCTGCCTGTTGTTACCCCCCACTTATCCTGTGCAGAGATAAAGGAAGGGCAGTATTGATATGAATTTATCTGGAGGCAAAGAGCAATTGTCAGAAAAGCACTAGCAAGCTTGGGTGAGGCAGATGGTCATCCAGTCAACACTCAAGTTTGTGTTTCATACCTTTTTAAGGGAAATGTGAAATACTAAATAATAATTCTGTTTCTCGTTATGCTGCATCATAAGGAAATACAACACATCTCTTAACGCCAAAAACTTGAAGTTAATTTTTAACTTTCCTTCTTTATCTACCTCTAAGCTAAGCTCAGACTATCAAAGTGGGCACCTCTCCAATTTCTGCTTATAATTTTGAGTCACCCTTCACCTGGCTCTTTTGCTCTTATGCAAAGACCAACTTTGAACTTTGTGAATTACCAAGTTTTCTTCACTGTGACTTACTTCTCTTTAAAAAATCACCCAAACTGAGGCCATTTTACTTTCAATGCATTTACATTTTAGCTTCCTTAAACTAAAATGAAAACCTCACTGGGCTGAAATTAGGACAACCTTCAAAGCTGAGGGGAGCAAATGTGACTTTTGCTGTCTGTATCTAGCATCTTTAGTTGGAACCCTTGCTGTGCATGTGGTTGAAGCACTAGGAAGTGTCAGAGTTTACTGCAATTCCTAGGTAAGTTGGTGCAGAGGACTTCTTTCACGTCTTTTACATTCATTAGAGGGTGTATCTGTATTTCCTCATTGCTAAAATTTCACCATAGCTGGATCTCCCAGGGGGTTTCTGCACCCTCTCCATCAGACTGAGCAGGGAGAAAAATCTCCAAAGAATTTTTTTTTCAGTTTCATTTCTGATTTTCTCAAGTGTAGTTTGGTTGTTTTGTTTTTTTTTTTTTTCCTCTAGAGTGGAACATGGAACTTATTCACTACCAGGATATTCAGGGGCTCCACTTAGAGCCAGGCCACTCTAAATTATATTCAAACACGTAGGAAGAGACAATTGTTGCCTCATAGCATCTGGGATGTCTTCTCTAAACCAGTGACACAGAAATAATTGTTTGCAAGATCCCACTCTTCTGTTTGTAAACTTGTCAGAGCTTTGAAAACATGGTCCAGCTGTAGAGGGGTTAAAGCACCAGCAAAGACCATGTGGTACCCCGAGAGAAAAGCCCTCTGGTGAGTGGTTTTCCTTGCATCCCTATCAGTGCATAGGGAAGATCTCTACATCCCCAGGTCAGAGACCTACAGGGGCTCCACATCCCTCTCCACAGCAGGCACAAACTCCTTCTGCCCTCTTGTCACTGACAACAAAACCACGGAGAACAAATTTGGTTCCATCCCACCCCTCCACTTCCATGCACTTCTCCTGAGCCCCTTCCTCCTAGCTGGGAACTGGCAATTCAAGAAGCACCACATAATACAACAAAAGCCAGATGTCTGGTCTTAACAAATTCAGCATGAAAAAATTTTAAACCAGCATAATAAAGACAACACTTAATGAGAGACCTACACACAATTTTTACCTAATGAAAACTCTTTTTTGAGTAGAGATCAGCGCAAGTACCACCTAAACCATTAGAATTGAATTACTAGCACAGAAAGGCACCCTTTGCCATGCACATAAGTAATTAGTCTTGTATTTTGAATATGGAATATTAATAAATAAAACTTAGCACCTATGTTGCAACTGTGTTTCAAACTGCTTTTAAAATTAATTAACTCTCACCAGCTTGTGTGAGGCAGAAAAACATTATTAGCCTAGTTTTTACACACTCAGGCAGAGAGCTTTCTCCAGCCTGCAAGCTCCTTGGGCAACATCACCAGCGAGCTCTTTAAACAGCACTTTTAACTCCTGGAGCTCAGATTACTGTGCAAAGGAAATTGGCTTCCTTTCCTTGAGATGAAAGGAACCAGGAGAAGAGAGCTGTCAGTTCAGAGGTCTAGATGTGTTTTATTTAAATCCCTGGGGCTGCAGCGATGCTTGCCAGGTCCCCTGGCCTGTCCCCTTGGCACAGGGGATGTGAGGAGGGTCTCTCTCTCTCTCAGCAATTACAGCCTGGAACAAGGTGGACACAGGGCAGGTGCTCCAGGCCCTGCTGGCAACAGACCTCATCAAAAGCAGGATCCTGAGCTGTCAGCCTTCCACAGGGGACTGCAATTTCAGAAGAAATTGCTGTGCTGGCTTTCCTATGGTTATAACCTGGTTCCTTTTGGCCAAGGGCCAGAAACCTCTGGTCTCAGCCAAGGTGCAGCTCTCAGGCCCTGGAGGCTCAGACCTGAGCTGTGACTTGGGACTGGCAAGCCCTGAAGAACCTTCCTGGGGCCAAGTGCTCCAGGACAGGAGATGGGACAGCTTTGTGGGCTTCTTTAACCAGCTCCAGGACAGCAGAGGAGCCCCAGGCACCCTCCTTGGTCATCACCCCAACCCTCAGACAGGCTGCTTTGCCTGGAAACACCATACAGCTGATGATGCACATGAACAATTGATTTGTCTGGGGCCAAGATGTAAAGATTAAAACCTCCACAGACTTCTGCAGGGCTCAGTGAGGAGCTCTGGAGCCCACGTGCAGGCACAGACACAAGCTGTGTCCTCCTGGAGACTTGCCAGAGTGGAGCCAGCTCCCCGAGCCAAACCCGGGGCAAAAGGCAGGGTTGTTTTGGTTCACTTCTGTTTGCTGAAAGTAATTCAATGGAAGAGCTAAATAAAAAGGGCTTGTAGGATTGCTGCTGCCAGGTGACAAAGGCCTTTTAAGGAAGGCCATGGCTTGACTTGGCCTTACCTCACCTTGCTGTTGGGTCTTCTTTCCCCTCACATCTCCCACTCTCACACCAGCCCTTTCTCCCACTTTCTGGCATGTTACTTCCTCCAACCTTGGCCCCATGCTGGTGTGTGATGCACTCAAGACAGCACTATCTACACTTGATAACACCACACAGTCAGGTAGTTATAGACTGACCGGTCTGGTGCTGGTTACTGACAAAAATAATTTGTCCTCTGCAGCTGCATCTTAGACAAGAGTAGATGGTCCTTTAAAGCACAGGGGACTCGACATGGACACAGGTTTGGTGGTCCTTGTAGAGCACAGGGGATTCTACACAGCCACACGTTTGATTTAACTTCAGAGTCAATCCTGCAGTGGAGGGAAAATCTGTGAAAGTTATAAATATTCTGCAGATTTCTGCAGTAGGTGGTTATGTCACGGGGAAATGACCCCTATTGTCACTGCCCTGGTCCTTGCAGGAGTTCAGGCAGCAGTGGGATGTTTGGTACTTGAAAATCTGTCAGCCAAGCATGGCCAGTGCAAGCCAGAAAAACTCAACAAGTTCCTCAGTGCCAGGAGCTGCCAAGGGGTGGAAGGAACCCCAGAGCAGAGGGTCACCTCTAATCACCACCTGCACACTCTCTCTCCTCTGCAGCAACAGGAGATTTCTCTGCAGCAGGCAGGTGGGGAGGCACTCATCTGCTTCCATCTCAGCTGGGACCAACAGGCCAGGGGGCAGCTCAGATGAATTTTTCTAAAAAGGAAAGGAAAACCAACCAAAGAAATAAAACAGGAGAACCATTCCCCCCCAGACATATTTAAAGAAAAGAGCAAAGCAAAGCCCCAGAAGGCTTTTGTTGGTCTTCCCAGCACCTCCAATGGCTCTTGGCCTTTGGCCAGCCTGGGTAAACAGGTTCTACCATATTCTGCAGTCTCCTCTCCTCACCAGAGACTGCACTGGCAAGACTTCATGGTACTGGCATGTCACATCTCAATTAACTGGGTCTTAATTTGTAGGGAAAAACCCAAACCCTAAACCTCACCATCAGTACCAAAACCACCCAAACAAAAACTCCCAAACAAACAACAACAATAACCCCAGAAAAAAACCCTACCAACAGCAAAACTCCCAAATAAATAATAATAATAAAAGATTTTTGAAAAACCCCACAGGGCTCCTTTGAGACCAAGTCCCAGCAGAGCTCACAGCTCTGTCAAGCAGTTCAAGCATTATGTGAGACCAAAGCCAGAGGCTGTTGAGGGGAAAGACCTAGAGGGCCCCTCTCCTCTGGGCTCTTCACTTAGCAGATTTGCTGAGGTTTAACAGCAGCAGCATGTAATAGAGTAGTAGCTGCTCCCTCCTCCAAATGATCATTTAGCCCAGGCTTACCAAGCCATTCATTTCATGCTTATTAACCTTTGGAGTATTGTTTTGTCCAGACTGCCAGACAAATTAACTTTTAAGAGGGGTCTATATGGATGTCTGCAAACTCCCTCAGACACAAAGCAACTCTTAAGGAATATTTAATGAAATATGTAACAGTCAGTTTATCTCACCATAAACTAACACATCGCTCTGGACAACAACTCACTGGAAGTGCTGTGGGTAATTCTCAGGAAAAAAAAAATCGTATCTAAAGAGGCAAATAGGGAAGAAGAGCAAGGCAGTCAGATACATCTACAGAAGTGCTCTAAAATCCCCATACCAGATCCCTGCACAGCACACCAAACCCAAGCATTGGACTGCAGCAAACTGCTGGGAGGAGGTGGCAGTTCCACGGGGCTTGGATGACACTCATTTGTCACTGTGGAGAAGCCTCTGGAAAGCAGATTCCCTAAAAATTGCCCCAGAGATTTTTCTCTCACCATATATTTGCATGCAGGCCAAGTCTCCTTCTTAACATACTTTGCCTTTTGTCTTGTTTTTCTGACTTCCAACAACAACCCAAATAAACCTCTGGAAACAATGAAAGCATTAAAGGAAAATGTCATGCCTATCAATAAATGCCTTTGTGGCTGTGGGAGCAGAGAAGGCATGATGTCACTGGGGGGGATAGCTTAGAAAGTTCCATTGAGAAAAGGGATCTGCCTTTAACAGATGCAAAACATCCCAAAATATGCACTGTGCCACCCAGATATCCAGGAGAGCACCGAGCTGTGATGCAGAACAGGCCAGGTAACTGATTTAATTCAGAAGTTACAGAAGAAACTTGTACTTATTTACCACGGGACACAGAGAAGGGATGAGTGCAGGTTTTAATTCTGTGAGCAAAGATACTGAGGGGAGCATTTTGCATATACTGAGACATTATAACAACCCCTCAAGGTGTATGTGAAATGCTGAGGGCTGGGTGAAGCTCTGCAGCTGAGTCCTTTGCTGGGCTATTGGGTTCCACTGAAGGCCTTTGCATCAAATCAAACAAGTTTGCTCCTCTCCCCTTGGCTGCCTGATGGGCCTCTGTTGGTCTCAAGTGCATGACAAAGGGATGAGCCTCTTTGCCTGGTGACAGAGATCTTAATTATCTTGTTGACTTAGTCCTGAAGTGCACTGGAAACAGCAGCCTGGTCCCTTAGGGCTGGATGGATCAAAAAGCCACCCCTGTTCACCTTCCAGCTCCCACCCTTCAGTGGGTCAGCTATTTCAAGTGCATCACTTAGCAGCTTTCTGGCTGGTGGCTCTCTGTACTAACAACTACATTGGACTGAGATCAAATGAGAGGATTTTGAATGTGAGAAGAGTCAACACTGTGATGGTTAATTTTGGATCCAGGTGTTACCCTCTTGAAATTCTTGGGAGGGTGGGAACTGAAATTCTGGTTTCTGCAGCTACAGAAGTCCAGAGGTGAGTCAGGGCTTCAGTTCTGGGCTGGGTAAATGCTGCTGTAAAACACTTAACCACCTCTTCAGCTCACTAAAAACCTGAGACTTCCCCACTTGGGAATAAGAGTAAAAAAGCAGAGTCCCATACAGCAAGGTCCTGCAAAACTTTCTGGTTTTCCTCTCTGCAGTCACCCTCTTCTAAGGAACAACTCTGGAGGAAAATTAGACCAACTTACAGTGTTACAACAAACTTTATACTGAGAAAGTATCAGCTCCTGGCAGTCTGTCAGGATACAGAAATTACAGACTTTTGCTCAAACCCACAATCTACTGGGCTTTTGCTGTTGATGAAAGGCATTAGCATGTATAAAACAAGGTGAGCAGAGAGCCTGCCTGCCTGTGTTTGAGGCCATCCTCCCTCTCTCATTTGCAGCATGGCAATTGCCTGCTGTCAGAGGCATCCACAGGCTGCAAACAGAGGAAAACAGCTCCAGCTGGAGCATCGGGAAGTGCTAAGGTACAATTTTGTTCTGACAGAAGTGGTGGTTTGAAAATGCCAGTGCAGAGCTCAGAGTGTGTCTGCACTGCAGAGAGCAGCACTGCCAGGGACAGCTGAGCTGGCCCTGAACGAGCTGCTGGCATGGGAAAGAGACAACCTCAAACACAGGTGAAGTCCAGCTGACCTTAAACTGGCTGGAGTGCAGAGCTACACCTTCTCTCTCCCCTGTGTATCCAAACCGTGGGTCAGGTCTGCTCTCTATTTACCACAGCCTCAGTGCTGGGAGCAGACTGGCACATCCCATGGCTCCCTGCTTGCCTGCAGGTTTCCTTGCAATGTAACCAAGGCCACTGCAGGGACTGCTGTGGGCCTGCACCTTCTCACAGCATGCAGAGATGTGCTCCCTTCCCACTGTTTGGAAGCTGCAAATTCTACCGGCCCTTTCATCAGGATGGATGATTTCTGGCTCTCCTCCCCCAAAAGTCAGAGTTGTTACAGCTAGAATCCACTGAATGCTCCTGTTTATAAAGCAAGGGCCAGCACTGCTCACATTTCCAAAGTATAGCTGGATCTGGTTTAGAGAAAGAGCAGTGAAGTCATAACAACTTATTCCATCATTAAATTCAGCTGTCCCAGTTTGGGCAGACTTGGGAAACAAAACAGTTGAGGCTGAAGTTAACCAGACCCTTTTAAGGGTAGATTTGTGCTCTAAAGTGCTACAATTCATGGCTGTTTAGGGTTCCTTCACAAGGCTCCTGTGCAATGCTAGCACGTGAAGGGTCACACTAAATGTCTACCATATGCTGCACAGGCACAGTTTCCTCTTAAGGTTTTCATTATTACATTTTTTTTTTCCTTTAATTCCCTAGCCTGTTGTTGGCAGTAAATGCAGTTGTATTGATGGCAGGAATTTCACCTGTTCAAATCAGGTTTTGAGGGATCTGGCCATATATTTCTTTATGTTTCCTGATAAGCATTCCGCCCCTTGTCCCTCTGAGGAGTGGTAGTCATGCTTCTCATTTCCTTGCACATACCCAAAGTACCTGTGGCTGTGCTAAGGCAACACAAGAGCCCTCTGCTTACTTAACACAGGAATGTAAATGAATGTCAGTCTCACCTCTAATGTCACACAAGAGTCAACACAGGAAGATTATATTCCACCAAAAGCCTTGGCCTGCAGGTCACTGTCCCCCTGCCAGCCTACTCCAGCTATTACGGGAAAGTCAAACAGACCTCGACCGGTCATCTCTTCCAGATGGGTCAACAAATGATTCCACTGAGTTCATTTAGACTTTTAAAAAGTGTAGCTTTTCTGCACTGGGAAAATATATACTGAGCAAATTTCATCCTAGTTCAGACATGCTTAGCCAAATTAGAGTACAAAGTTCCTCTGCTTGTTTTGTTTCTCCACAGAAGGGCTAATCCACATCATTCACTGCACTAAGTTGGTGAATCAGCCAACTCTATATTTAAGTTTCTAATTCTGAGTTTCTACACACAATGAAGAATGATGAGCTGTCATAATTTGTGGACTACGGTCAAAACCTGTAGCTTTTAAATATTTTCTTATAGGACTCCTGGCTTTTGGCTCGAGTTGCAATTTCAAGAGATGTACTCTCAGTGAAGTTGTGGATCAGATGTAACAGCCAAATTAATGCAAACAAAAGGTAGCAGGTCAGGTAACTTGCAGAATAAAAGCTTGGGAACCCACTTACATTACTCTTTACACAGCTTTATTTGGAAGTACCTGTTCTGAACAATTCAAACCCACATTTTTTATTGTAAATGAGGCAGAGTTCAGCTCAGAGAGGTTCAGGATGAGAAGAAATAAAAGACAAGTTTTTACAGTAATGCATTCTGTTTCCCAGCTAAATCTGTCCTTAGGTCTTACTAAGGACATGTAGAAAGTGTTATAACCACCATTTGATGTGCAGCATAGAGGTCTGGTCCTATGTTTAGTTAACATAATTCTGCTCACAGCCATGGTAACTTTGCCTGGCTGTTCTAAGGTATTTCTGCAGCCACTGGAAAAATGGGAATTTTCATATTCCACCTGGTTATAATAGAAATGTGAATATCAGAAGCTCTCAAAGCAGAACTCGTCCTTCAGCTTGTGAGTGGAAGCAATGGCTTTCTTGACTTGGTAGCCTTGTTGAAGATTCAGCAAATTTCCCCTTTGACCTCCACATACTCTAGAGAAGGATTCCAAAAAGGACGATACTTGAATTTCCCTAAAGCTTCCCATTTTATGGAACATGTAGTACAAAGACTGAGAACCATGGCTTCAACTGAGCATGTGAGTGTTCACTTCCAGTGAGGGCTGCACTGGAGGGAGGATGAGGAGGAAATTGAGGAGATTGTGTGGGAAGTATACAAGCACTTCTCAGTCCATCATTATATACTTACTGTTTTTAAGATCACTGATCACATTCAGACTAACATATTGGATTAGATTGCTTCGGGACTTCCCTCAGCCCTTAAGAATTTTTCAGGTATTTCTTTTTAAATCACCACTAATTACAAGACGTGAGCTGATGCACAACAATTTTGTCTTTTTCTGCAGCCATCTTACTCTTACCCAGCCTTGTTTATTTAATGGTGTCTTAATCCAAGCTAATCACGTCCCTAGCAGCGAATTATGTTCTAAATGACAATGAATTATGCTAGCAGGAAGATAATCAGGGGAGAGCAATCCAATCACTTCTATTTTTTTCAGCATACCTTAATCAAAAACGGCAGAGAAGAAGACACACTGCAAAGCAGCACGTGAGAGGAGTAAAGTATTTCTGAATATACCTGGACCTGCATTAAGCAAGTGTGAAGAGAGTGTAGGATCCTCCCATCAGAGCTGTGCCTTCAGCTTTGTACTGACTGCAGGGCAAGTAAGACTGAGCTCTGGGGGAAATGGGGGGAGGTATGTATCTTGGTTTAGAAAGACAGGTGTCTGTTAGGGAAAGCTTGAGCTTTCCTTGGAATGGAATATGTAAACTCCCTCCCTCCAAATTATTATAATTTTGCAATTAAGGGGGTTTTAGGCAAAGATATGGGAATAGGAATAACAGTTCTTTACTAGGAATATTAAAAAATACAAATGTAGTAGTACAAAAAACAAGCAAACAAACAAACAAAAAAATCCTAGAAACCCCGACAGAGTCAGAAATACGACCTGACACCCTGTTGGTCAGGGTGTTGGGAGCAGTCCAAAATAGGTCTTCTTGGAGTGACAGATGTGGTTCTGTTGGAGTAGAGATGATCTTGTAGAAAGGGTCCAGTGGTGGCGAGATGGGTCCAGTTTTCCTCTGGGAATCCAGTGCAAACAGGCTGCCTTGGTGTTCTGAATCTCAATTTTTATCCAGGTAGAAATGCTTGACTCCTCCCCCTGGGTGGAGCATCTCCCAATGGAATGATGTAATTGTATCAGCCATGCAGTGAGTCTCGATGGCCCATGAACAGCAGATATCCCCTGGAGGGAGGATGGGTCCTGGAAGAGATAAAGAAACAATGCCCCACCTGGTTTTAACAGCTGGCCCATTAACAGGAAGACACCTGCCCCATCCCCTCAGAGCCATGAGGAAAGAAACACCACCCCCACTGGTTTCAACAGATGGGAAATAGAACACATTTTGCATTGAACCGAAGACAGCATGAGGAGGGGGTTGAAGGAGGCTGGCTAAACATTGTTACCTGGCTTGAAAGCACATTTAGGATCATGAATAAATGATAATTTATTAGTCCTGCACTAAGAGCCTGCGCTAGCCTTGAGAAAAGTCCTTGATGGGTCAGCACAGGCTGAGTGTGGCTGGGGCTGAGCAGTGTTCCCTTGGCTGATCTGAGGAGTGGGAAACAAGAGGGGACAGGGGGAGGAGCAGGATCTGTGTATCCAGACTTCAGCATCTCAGTGGATGCTGGGCAGAGACACAGCGCACTCCAGAGCTGCACAGCTCCTTCTCTACCCCAAGCTGTTTGTTTTCCAGGCAAGCACTGTAGTAAGGATACTGGGTATTTATTAGCCTTTCCAATGACCCGACAGACAGGCCACATGTCAAACATGCTATTTACCAGGAAGCACTTTTATTGATTACTTTTGATAAGAGAGTAAAATATTGGCAAAGGCTTCTCTTACTCCTTATCATCAACATCAACACAGAGCAAATTTCATGCATTAGTCCCGTACTTTTTTGACAGTAATGTAGAAAGCTCAAATAAATTCATTCATCTTGCAGCAACGTCGCTTCTGGAATAGCTGCTTTGTAGCAGTTATTCAGTTGCTGGGAAGTGACAGACCAGCAGCCAAGCAGCACAGCCAGTCCTGGCACTCCGAGGGGATTATCTGGGGCTAGAGAACTGCCCCATGCAAAAACAGATGCCAGCAACTATTTGCTAAAGTGATATGTCCCATCCCACAGTTGAAAAGTACCCTGGGACCCTTTCTCCATCTGCCTGCACACAGCTCTCATTTGCTTCAGCATAAACGATTCAAAAGTAAATTTTGTCTTCAACAGTTTCATATCTGCCACAAACACCACGAGAAAAAAGGACAAAGCCTTCTCTGCAGTGGGAAAAGAATCTTAATGGACAGGTCTCTTTCAGCAAGCTGTAGGAAAAAAACTCCATGCTCCTAAAAAGGCAGTAAATAAAGTGAGATTCAGCCTAAGTGAATGCAGGCTGGTATGTTCTGGGAGGAGGGAGGAAAGGGAGGAGTACAAAGTAAGAGGCACTTAGAGTCATGAAAAAAGCTGAGAATCAATAAACAGACTGAAGAACAGCAAACAAAATGCACCAGGATTGAAAATGAAAAAAAAAATCCAAACCCTCCAGCCTTAGGGAATTAGTGCTGCATATACAGCTGCAATGGCCCCAGAAAAGAAAAATGAAGGCATCTTAAACTGTTGATGGCTGTGGCCAAAACCCCACACATCTTTAGTTCCCTGCTTTAAAAAATATCAGATATTTCCCATATCCTACTTTATGGCTCTTTAGGACTGGGATCAAACCCAGAAGAATGGGGGTAGAAGTTTTCGGCCACTCTCAGGGGTTATGCCTGTCTGATGGGGTAGGAAGGAATACTACAAGAAGAGGAGGCTTAGAAATGTGCCTTGGGAAGTTTGTAACTATGAATTGTATACACTGAACACTCTCAGCACCATACCAAGTTTATTAACAAACACGTCTAATGGAATATATATATTTATTCTGCTTCTATTTCTTTCTTCAAAATGTGTTGCCATAAACCTGCTAGGCTTCTTAAAGCTTGGGATCCTGTTTAAGATGCTTTTTTACTGCTGGAGATGTGCTTTTTCAGGCTAAGCACAGGGAACTCAGGCAGTGGAGCCCTAAACACCACTCCCATCAAGTCCTGCTATCATGCTGAGGAGAAAAATAAGATAATCTCACCAAACCCTGCTCATGTCATGAAAATGCACAGGCAAGAAGACAGAGCACATGGAAAAGCACCTTGTCTCAGCACAAATGCCCCCCTGGATTACAGCAGGTTTCCTCCCTCAGGGACACCAGTTGCATTGCTGGGCCATGGGGTGAGGTGATATTTCTGGCATTGAGAGCCCAGCAGTGGATGTGTGAGCAGGTCTGGCCCATCCCAGCAGGAGTTCTCCTTGTGGGACTCTGTGTCTGACTGCAGTCGGTGAGAGCCAGAGCCTTCACACTCAGGGGGTGATCTGGTACTGAGGGAGTGCAGAACCACAGAACCACAGAATATTCTGAGTTGGAAGGGACCCAGAAGAGTCCAACTCTTAAGCACCAGAGCAAACCCAATGGGCTGCTCCAGGCACAGGTCTTGCTCACACTTTGGAGCAAGTTTTCCCTCATCCCACACACTGCAGGGATCTCACCAACCCTGCAGCAGGCAGGTCCCTCAATGCCTGCCCCAGAGGCATTCAGGCAGTCAACCCTTAAGTACAATGAACTTTTCTGAGGTTTGGGACCTGCTTTCTCCCAGGCATGGGACCAGCAGCCCATATGACCCATGCAGCTTGCTCTCCCTTGACAGGCAGCCCATGGCTGATTTTTCTTTCTGGAAAGCATGCCTGATCAAGAGTCTAGCTTTAAACCTAGTTTTCAGGAAAAAGAAAAAAAAAAACCCACATGGTTTTGCTCTGTGAATGTACAAATGCCTGGATCTCCCTTAGCAGGCTTTGAATCCATCAGCCCAGCTCACCCAGGTTTGACAAAGGAGTTGGTATTTCCAGCTGCACTTTCTTGCTGGGCTAAGTGACTTTGGAGGTGGCACAAGTCAGGGGACCTGGTGGACATTTCCCTCTTCTGGAAACCAGATCTTGGGGCTGGAGGGACTGGAACACTGACACTTGACTGCGTTTTATCCTCCTACAGGGTGACAACCTGTGGAACCCTGGAATGCAGAGGCTTGGGGGTTTTGCAGTCCAGACACAGCCAGAGATACCTGGCCTCTGTGGGCTTTGTGGGAACAGGCAGCTGGGTATTCATGCTTTCCCCAGAGAGAAGACAAAAGCCTGAGGTCAGGTTTTGTTGGCAGGGAACCCCTGTGCCACAGAAAACATGGAGACAGACCTCATAGTGCCCCAGCTTCAAGAAGAGCTTCAGCTGAAGCTTTCATTTTCTTAAATGTCAGAGTCAATCAATACCAAGACAGATCCGTACCAAACCATCTGGTCATTGGCTCCTTTATTTGCTACTTCCCATCTTCCCTACCCAGCCCCCAGCATGCTCTCTGAGCCCACTCCATTCCTGAGGCTTACAGCTTAAGAGGAAATATCTGCATAAATAATACATTTTGTAGTTTGCAGTTATATTCTGCCCTGCACATGTTCACATCTGCCACAGGTTTCTCTCAAGGTCTCAGCTCTACAGGCAGGATTCTCATATTCCCTAGGATATAAATCTGAAATCACAAAATGATCTCATGCATTTTCTTTTGCTCTGGTTTCAATCTCCCTTCCCTTTTCCATCATACTTCCAACATACAGAGTATGTTTCCCTGCGTTCATTTTCAACTATTTTCTGTTTCCATTTTTGCGTATTCTTTCTCCTTGCTCTCTGCTTTTGTCTTTTGTCTCCTTTCCTCCTTCTGTCCTATTTCAAAATCTTCCCATGAGCCAAGCCTACTATCTGTAAAGTGTAATGCTGTCAGCTTTAATAGGAGATGAATTAACTCCCACGGCTTTCATCTTCCCATCTTTCTTCTTTTTTTTTTTTTTCTGCATCCTCTGTCTGTTCCCAGAGAAAAAAAAAATCCCAATCCCTGCTTCCATTTTCAACTTCTTTGGAATTTACTTGAATTTTTCTTTCCATTACTTACCTCACACCCTTCTGCAGCCCCTCCTTGAGTCTTTCCTGCTCTTTTCCCTCTATCCATCTCACAGCAAACAATCTGCCATCTTTCAGCTACTGAGCATTTCAGTCCACACCCACCACTGTTGTATGGGAGCACCTATTACGTATTAAGATTAGGATCTCTCTCCTGTTCTCTCCCCTTTCCTTCACAAAGGACGCCAAAAAGGCTGCTGTGGGGTTTTGTTCAGTAGTTCTGCCTTTTCCTTCCCTGCTCCTCCCTAGCTCTCCTGGAGAAACAGAAAACCAGAGATGTGGGTTACACAAAATCATAATTAGCCTGTTAAATACAGGAGAGATTTACTATCTTGCTTTGTCCCCCAGAACATGACATGAATCCTGATGTAATATCATCCAAATCCATGCAAGAACTGAAATGAAACTCCTCAGGAGCAGGAACAGACCCCGGGGGGAAGAGATTGGCAGAGGATGTGTGGAAAAAAACCAAACTGGATGGGAGAGAGGACTGTAGAAGATGGGAATAAAAGGGAATATGAGAGAGAGCCCATGTTACCTGACACATTATCTTCTCCCTTATAATCAGGATCTCCCTTGAAATCTGTATTTCACTGAAACAAATTATCACTTCCTGGGGAAGTTATTCTAGGAGGCTGATCTAGACAGTAGGGTAAAAGGATGATCCACTCATCATGATCTCAGCTGTTTCTTTCTCATAGTTCATGGGAAAGTCATTTTCTCACAGACACTGCTTCTCTCAAACTTCTTTGCTGTTCTGGGAAATAAAAAGGAAATGGGCAAGTTTGTGTATCACCCAAACTTGAGCACAGAAGTACAAGCAGGTCTGGAAGGGATTCAGTAACCTTGACAATAACAACAAAAAGGAGTGGATTCTGCTCCTTTCTGTCCCCAAAATAAGGAGGAGAAGACAGTGAGAGACAGTGAAAGATGGCCTCTTTCTCTGAGGCCAGGAGGGAAAGGAAACAGAAATCAACAAGAAGGGTTGAGAGATGCAAGCATCTCCTACCCTCTTCCTAGGTGTGAGAGAGAAGAGGAGATGGGAAGTGAGGATGAGAACCTCTACTAGATTTTCCTGGGCTGTGAAACATCTGCCTGGGAAAAGCGGCAATATTTAGGGTAGGGTGCTGGGATCAATATGGGGAGCAGAGGACTGAACCTAACCCTGTGATTTCTTCAGAGATTTCTTCAGTTCCACAGTGGAAAAGGGTCAAAGGTGAAGTAAACTTAGATCCATGTTTTAGAAAATGTGCTTCCAGCCCTGGAAGTCTGTCTCGACTGCTGCAGGCAGGCATTTCTCCAAAACACAGGGGCTAAATGCAAAAAACTGCCAGCAGGAAAACCAGCCCAAGCTGCCAAACAACTTCTCTGAGAAGGAAAAGGAAAGACAGAGGAAGAAATAGAACATGCAGAAAGAGAAAGAAGGAAAAAACCAAGATCATAAAAAGTTTAATTCAAAATACCGTAATTCACAAAAGTTCAAATCAGCTATGTTAAGTAAATTGTGCTAGTAAGTTAGAACTGCCTTGACTTGCCTTATCTAGACACCACAGTTCTTTAAGTGCATCAGCAGTAAATTATGTGGATTTGCCATAATGTTCTTGCAACCAGAATTGTGTTTCTGCAGATTTTAGTTCTCCTCCTTTCCTATGGCAGCTGAGATGGAAATGATGAACAAGTCTGTTTATATGCTTCTCACCATTTCCCCTTCCTTGATTACTCAAACTTTCTGCTCCAGGCAGGGTAATTAGCAGCTCTTTCTGTCGTACTGAGGCTTTGCAGCAGGTACATGACACCAGCTCATGTCCCAATCTCAGTCCACAACCGCTGAATTAATGTGGTGAGGATTTCCACAGACTTCCATAACTGCAGGGAAATATCTGCAGGAAGGAAAATGCAATAATTCCATGTCCATTTGGATGGATTACAACCCCAAAAGAATGACTGGAAAGTTGCTTGCAAAAGTCTGCAGACTTGAGAAACAGCAGTGTGTAGTTTGTGAAGAGAGGTAATGATGTTGATTGTCAATAGAAGGAAAAGGATTGCCGTATAAATAATGCAAGAGGGAAGGAAGAAGGGACAGACAAAAATTATATATTATTGGTCATAATTAATAACAATCATCATAACGTTTTTATTAGAATCCATCCTCCTTGAATAGGTGAAGGCATCGGAGCATACTTCAGTAGCCTAAAAATTAGAACGTTAAAGGGAAGTAAAGCAGACCATGTTTTTACCACTTGTCAAGTAAAACATGACATGTTCCTCCGTAAATAAGGCAGCATGTCTGCTGGCAAAGTGTGCAGACCAAAATACTGTCATCTGTATATTGAGGCAACTCAAATCTGCCAATTCAGAAAAAGCGGGGCTTCCTAAAAATTAGTGATTTCATCCCATTAATAATGAAAAAACTCTTCTCTCTTTCCTTATGGAACATCTCCTCTCTTTGGGTCAATTTCTCGGGGAATCCTCCCCCCAGTCAAACTCCAACCTGAAGAACTTGTGCCTAATGGTCCGGGCAACTGGCTGTGTCAGAGAGCACAGTTTAGGAAGCATCCTCAGAAAAGCCTTTACCTGATAAATTCCTTGCGACAGAGATTATCTTTGCCCTAGTGCCCCAGAACTGCCTTTCTCTGCCCCACTGCACCAGTGACAGATCATGCCTTTTGCTGTCTGTGCACCTCAGGGTGCTTTCCTCTCTCTCTGTAAAAGCATCTCGATTTTCTAGTGAAAACTGAAGCATACTTACATGTCCTCATACCTCCATGAAACTCACAAATAATGGAAGAGATCTTTAAAATACATTTGTGTTTCCTCTGCAGAGAAAACTGAGGGGACTGAGGTCAAAGACAACTCACCATCTCTCAAACATTAGTCAATGTGAGACATCTATTCTTAGCTTTGCTTCACATGCTTTGGTATTCTTGTTCCTAAATACTTATGTTGGCTGCCTTGAAGTTGAAGCAAAGGTGACCCACTCTCCTGCCTTTAAAGGCAATTTAGAAAAGTGAAGACATTGCTGTTCAACAGAAATGATGACTTGGCAGTAGATGCTCTGCCAACACAAGTTATGCTGCTTTCCCAGGAAGGGGCTCTTACCATGCACTGGACATGGACCAGATGACTTTTTTTTTTTTTTTTTTTTTAATTCAAAATACTGTCCTGTAAACCATGCACTGACCCAGTGACATTCAGAATAATTGAGTGGAAGGAAAATAGCGTAGAGCTGAGCCAACAGAGACTGAACTATCAAGCACCCAAGGTAGTCACATTGTGTTCCCCTCAATATGCTCTGACAGTCCACAGACAGCTGGTTGGTCATATGGTGCCAGTCTCTTTTCCCTGCTTCTAGCTGCTACATGATATTAAAAGGAGAATGAAGGACGGGAAATCCCTTGTTAAAACCATGTATACAAACAATAGCTGCATCAATGCAGATGGAAGGGGGTTCTGTCCAAAACACACAGTCAAAAGCAGTGCTCCAGAGTCTGACAGCCAGTCTCTCCTGAGCCTGACTTTCATGGAGAAAGCCACTGCACCTGGAGATGTCCCCTGAGCACTGAGTCAGGGGAGAAGGAGGAGGGAGTTGGTGTGGCAGCCCCTAAGGCCCAGCCCTTGATGCAGAGGGCAGTTCCCACTGACACCGATGTTATCAACATCCTCACCCTGTGTGACTGTGTGATTCAGGCCATGGAGCAGGGCCCTCAGTCATGTTTCTGATGGAAACTCTTCTCCACAATTGTCTGAGTAAGTCATTACACACATGCAGACCAAAAAGGGCACTGTGGATATCAAGGCATCTTCCTCATCCTACGTGGTGACTCCGGGTCAGATGGTGGCATGGTTAACAACATTCTCCCCTCCCTTCCACTTTCTGTATGAAGGAAGCTGGGCAGGAAGGTTGGAGGAACACCGTGGGTTAGTGTTGCTCTCAGCTTTCTTGGTTTTCTTTGTTTGGAATCTTGCAGGCAGATTCTCACACAGCTTCAACATAAACAATGTGTGTTTTTGGAGACGTTTTCATATTTCTCCTTTAGGGGGAGAGTGTGGTTGATGGTGGTGTTCACCATCCAGGTTAAAGAGGTGGTGGCCTAAATGGCTGGTCTCTTGGCCTCTGTACAGACTGTGTATATAGAGTTGGATTGTTGACAGAGAAGAATGTAGAAGAAGAATTTAGAATAAAGTATCATTAGCTTTCTCTTCACCTGCTGCCTGCCTCGTTCCTTCTGCGGGTCTGATCCTCCGACATATGGACCCGAGTGTGGTATCCTGCTACAGGTTAGCACTCTTGTTCACATTTCAGTGGATTCATTTCTGCTTCTCCTTCTCATGAAGGCAGCATCTTCTGGCAACATTAACAGGCATTCTCTCCTACTCTTTCCTGGTGGTACAGGCTCCTGCCTGCAGCCTCCTGTGTTTTCCAGGTGGCTGCTCTAGGAGCAGGGAGGGGAACAGAAGCTGAGAGTCAGAGTAGGGCATGGCAAGGCTCCAGTGCCACAGGGAGGGTATGGGAGGGAGGCTGGCTGGCAAAGCCATTGCCATGCAGAGCTACCTACCCAACAGAGAGAATTAGGCAAAATTCTTGCTGCCTTTCTTTGCTCTTCACCATGATGACTGCAGCAACAGCAATGGGAAATTTTACCTTGCACAGTGATGTGGAGGCAAGGGAAGATGTCTGGGTGTTCTTGCACCGCAGTCAGATCCTGCACAAGGCAAGGTGAGCCAGAGGAGACAACTGTGCCAAAATATGCACTTCACTAAATCACAGCTCCCACAAGAAATGGTTTTAGGCTTGGTAGTGGTCTCATAGCATGTCTGCTGAGAAGGACTTCCCACAAAATACTCTGCCTTTTTACCCAGTGGCACCTTTGAGGGGTAGCAAAGATCTTATTTTCAACCCTCCAAATAGCTTCTAGTTCACCTCTTGAGGTTTCTTTAAGAGTGGTTCATCACTTCAGGAATAACCTGCTCTCCTGGCTCTCAGTCTTCTGGTCACAGCCTTATTTTGCATGGCATCCTTTAGTTAGAGAGCAAGAGAGACCTTGTGCTCAGGGCGCTCCCAGGGAGTCCTGGGCTCCCATCCCTGCACCAAGGCCTGGCCTGTGTCAGTGCCTGTGTACAAGATGCACCAGGGCTCCTGTTGTCCCCTCCTCTTTCCCTCACACACAATCCAAAAGTATTAAACCCTTTCATACTGAGCAAAATTGCTGCCATGGTGTACTCAGCATCGCTGTCCCATGGATTTTAGTAGGTGTTCTCTGGGAAGCTGGGACACCAATGGAAGCAGGATGGCAGCAGTGCTGTTGGCCATGAGGAGCTGAGGGTCTTGCTCCTAAACTCTGTGTGAGTGCATCTCTTCTCTGCCATGGCTCTTGAACTCCATGTGGGAGCATCTCTTCCTTGCCATGGCTCTTANCCCATGGATTTTAGTAGGTGTTCTCTGGGAAGCTGGGACACCAATGGAAGCAGGATGGCAGCAGTGCTGTTGGCCATGAGGAGCTGAGGGTCTTGCTCCTAAACTCTGTGTGAGTGCATCTCTTCTCTGCCATGGCTCTTGAACTCCATGTGGGTGCATCTCTTCCTTGTCATGGCTCTTAAACTCCATGTGGGAGCATCTCTTCTCTGCCATGGCTCCTAAATTCCGTGTGGGAGCATCTCTTCTCTGCCATGGACACCACGAGGGGAGGGAGGCAGCCAAGAGCCAGAGGGATGAGGTGTGACATCAGTCTCCTCAGTGCTTTCCCCCAGCGGTTCGACCCGCCCTGCTGAGCGTCCCAGCTGCCAGGAGGGCGGCGTGGGGAGCCGGCAGTGCCTCCTTAGGGACTGCAGGCTCTGGCACAAGCAGCCGGCGCCTGGCAGAGGTGGCACATTAGTGCTCGTCCTGCCCGCGATCTCGGCCCCGAGCAGCCGCCAGTTTCAGCGATACTGAAACTCATCAGCATACAAACCTCTTTTGAAGATGGGACTCAGATGACACTTTCACAACACGCTTAATCCAATCTACTTGAAAGTGGCTGCCAAGAGGGGAGGTCCGACTCTGCCTTCTGGCAGCGCGTTCCCAACCCTGCCTCCAACACCAGCCCGCAGCTAATGCAGCTACACTTCTGCTGAATGAGGGAATTAGTACAGCTGAAAGCTTTTTCCCTCTGCTAATTTTGATCTGGATCAGCTCCCTAAGTCTGGTAACTCCATTGCTGCATGAGTGCTGGTGCCAGCACAACAGAACTGGAGAGTTCTCGGGGCTGGGATGGGAATCAGGGGACAGAGCAGGACCAGCCCTCTTGGCACTGCCTAAGCTTAACCCAGTCAAAAAATAGTCACTGCTGGGTCTTAAAATAAAAAGACCTTCAAAAGTAGTGATTGTGTTTGGTTGTTGAAATTAAGGCTTTCATTACTGTATTCACCTGGATGAGAAATTATTTTAGTCTTTGCCATATACCATATACCACGACCAGGGTAAGCTGAAAGAAACCTACTGCCTGTTTCATTATAACCAGACTTCTCAGCTTCTTTTAATGAGGCACCTTTTTTTTGCATTGCACTGAACTTGAACACAAAAGCCAATATGAGAAATACCAAGGCCATGATCTGCCAGCTCCCCTGCTTTTCCTTGTCTCTGTTCAGTCTCGCTACAGAGTGTGTTTTTTCTCTCGGTGTGTGTGATGCTACAGTTAATACGAATGGCAATTATTAGGGCACGTCAAAAGATGAGCACTGTACACATTAGCAACAGAAACCAGTTTTCTGCACTGTTGGCTCTGCCTTCAAAACAGCTATTTAGACATTGATATTTCTCAAAGTATGGATTGGTGATCAGCCGTCACTGTTGAAATATTTTAAAAAGAAAAGTGAAAAACACGTGAAAAACAGCAGGTTAATAAAAGAAGCCATGTTTAATTACACAATTCAGACAATAACAAATCATGAAATTACCTAATACTCCTGTTATTAGTAATTGCAGTTCAGTTCAAAACTGAGAGCTGTCTGGGTGAAAAAACGATCTTGGTTTACCAGGAATTTCAGAGAGGAAAATTCTCGGAGAGGGGAAAAGGAAATGGGAAGGACACATATTGGTTACAGGGTGAGAAAACTCCCCATTGCAATTCTCCCTTCTAAACATTGTACAACCTGTAGTAAATCCCTGAAGGAATGGCTCACCTTGCATCTGTCTCCATGCTCCAGCACATAAACCAATGACCAAAATGCACTCCCAAAGCAAGGGGGCTGCCATGCCCCTGTGCTGTACTCTGAATCATGGCTTTAGGCATTCTGCCCATCTTCTCAGTTCAAATACAGATGGGAATGTGAGATGCACTTGAAGAGGCTCAGCTAAAGTGTCTAAAGTGGTGTGTCTGGGCCTGTGGGATAGTGACCCTGCTGTTTGTACCCCAAAGTTACTAAGATAAAACAGGCCAGAACAAAAAGACAGAATCATTTTAGAATCAGATATATGTAGATATACATGATAAAAAGATACAGCTGATACCATGACAGACCTTACAAATATGGGGCAAACTCATTCACTGTGTTGTGACTTAACACAGAGGCATCTGCTTCTTCTGAAAGTTCTCTAAGCTTCTACTGTGCCATTCCGTCCAGAACAAAATTCAAAAGCACAAAAACTGGAAGGTGTTTTCCTCATTCTATCACTCCAGGTCAAATAAGGATGTTTGAACAGGGAAGGAATATTACTTTTCACAAAGAATGCCCATTCTGGCAGTTGGCTACCAACAAAAAGATATACCATTACTGAACTCCTATTTACAAATTTCCTTTTGGAAAGGCATTTATAGCTTCATTCCTTAAAACTAATTTTGACCTAAACTTGTCATGCAAGTCTGTGGTCTGNAATATAAAACAAAGGGGTGGGGGGGAAAAAAAAAAAAAAAAAAAAAAAAAAAAAAAAAAAAAAAAAAAAATTGCAACATTAGAACTAACACATTCAGGAATTTCTGGTTGTTTAGGGGTAACAATGACAAATAACAGAAAAATGCATGCAAAGCTGGAGATGCTTTTGAAACACTCACCTTGATTGCACTTCTCTCAGATTTTGTCGTGGGTTATAACCCACTGTGCTCTTCTTTTCTCCTTGTGTGTACTATCACTTAAGATCTTGCTTAAGAAGCAACTGATGTCAAGTCCATGAAATTGTGCAAAATATTTTACACTGTCCCACATGACATCCTTGTCTCTAAACTGGAGAGACATGGCTTTGATGGGTGGGCAACTCCATGGGTAAGGAATTGGCTTGGTTGGTTGCAATGGCTCAATGTCCAAGTGCAGAGCAGTGACCAAAGGGTGGGCCTGATATTTCTGGGTCTGAGAGATTTTAGCCTGCTAGCAGCTGCTAACTTTTTCCCAAGGAAAAATTTCTCAGGAAAGTCCAGATGTCACTGTAGGACATGAAAGAAAAACTCAAAATATTTCAGAAGGCAAAGAGCATAGAAAAAGAAGGCTTTTATTGTCTATTTTTTACTACCTTTTATAAGGTGTTCTGATACAGACTTAACATGATTGGTGAATAGGAACGACACCGCTCTAATCCCATTGGTTAAACTAGAGAAACAGCAAAACACCACCTGGAAAAAGATTGTTTTGAGAAAGGATAGTTGTTTTCCCAGATCATTTTGAGAAAAAGCTTTCTTGAGAAATTTTTCCTTGGGAAAAAGTTAGCAGCTGCTAGCAGGCTAAAATCTCTCAGACCCAGAAATTTCAGGCCCACACAAAGGTGCTCTTCGAGTGTCAGTATTGGCACCGGCGCTGTTCAGCATCTTTGTTGGTGACAGTGACAGTGGGACTGAGGCACTCCCAGGCTGTGTGGTGTGGTCCACATGCTGGGATGCCATGCAGAGGGACCTGGACAGGCGTGAGAAGTGGGTCTGTGTGAACCCTGTGAATTTCAACAAGGTCAAGTGTGGGCCTGAGAGATTTTAGCCCGCTAGCAGCTGCTTTTTCCCAAGGAAAAATTTCTCAAGAAAGCTTTTTCTCAAAATGATCTGGGCAAACAACTATCCTTTCTCAAAACAATCTTTTT
>VXBB01010012.1:113814-170011 GCA_013399915.1 Illadopsis cleaveri | reverse complement strand
GACAAGGAAAATACCTTTTACTAACCAATAGAATAAATAACAGGAAAGCTGTTAACCAATTAAAATTGCCCACGAGGTTTGCAAAAACTGTATAAAAAACAGCATGTGGCCATAATAGAGGGAGCCTTCTGAAAACTTTTAGTGTTACTCTTTGTGTCATGGCCACCTCAACAACAACATCTGGACATGATGGGCATGTCTCAACACTGGGTTGGGCTGGGCTGGGTGGGTGCAAGAAGATAATTTTGGTGCTGGTGCTGGGTAGGCAGAGGAGCCACCTCGCTCAGGGAGAAGGTCAGAGCTGGGTTTTGGCTACACAGACACACTTCCTTGCTCTCTTCCCAAGCACTGGAGTCGTAAAAATACGATCTGTAGTTTATCTCCAACAAAAACCCCAAGCAAGCATTGATTCAGCAGCAGCACGGGTCACTCACACCGTCAGATTTTAAGTTTACAGCAAGTCTTGCTACTTTTCTAACTCTCTCTCTTCCCCCTGCTCCAGCCAAGACTACTCTTTTATTTCCAATTGCCTCCCTCTGGCAGCTTTATATTGGTGACCTGAGGGTGCAAATTAGATGTTTGAAAACACAGCAGTTAAATCAACAACTCTGAAGTGTAATAGAGGTCAGGACAGTTTGCTTCCAACTCAGTTGCTCAGTTTCTGCTTTGGTTGGTGCTATCTGCATTTTGCTAAGTCCTTTGATTTCTGCACAGGGTGAAAGCAGGGCCCAATCCTCCTTCTGTTCAAATCTCTGTATTTTTCTCTCTGTTTTTAGGCTTCAAAAAAAGAGGCAGTGGTTCCCTTGGTTCACTGTCAGTAATTTTCTGGGAAAGGCTCCCGGTCTGGACTATGTCCTTTGCCTTGCAGCTCTTCTCCTAAATCTATGTGTCACTGCAACTGGGCAAAGTGACACATTTTCCCTGGAATTTTGGATCTGTCCTGCTGCCAATCAGCGAGTGCCTGGTCCGATTACATCGCCGATCCTTAATGGGCTCGTTAACACTTGGACACCGGCATGTTCTGCTGGCAGAACTCTCCCCCGGCACTAAATAAACACCACCAATCAGGAGAACCATAACCAGGAGCCGCCGAGTGGGGCTTTGGGGGAAATATTTCACCATAATATCAGAGCTTTGTAATTGAAGGCTGACTGGTGTGGAGGAAGAAGCGATTCTCCTCCGCTATCACACACTGGGGACTCGGTTCATTTGTCTTGATTAGCAGAAGTTTAACCATCGCATGCCTTTAATTAGTGGCTTTCTCAGAAGGCTCGTTGGTGTGAACCACCAGGGACAGGAGGGAGCACAGCTGGGCGGGGAGGGGGCAGCTCTGTGTGGTTGGTTTGGAGCAAGCCTCGGGCCACAGTCACTCAGGTTTGCAGTGGAAGGAGTGAGAGCAGCCTTCAGGCTGGAGATTGCTCTGCAGCGTAGCCCTGGTTCTGTGCCTGAGATGTTTTGGTTTTCTGAAATTCTTTTCCCAGGGAATTTTCTGTAAACAAGAGAAGTGTTTTGGTAACTGTACCTACATTCTTTCCCTAGGAGGAACTGCTTGATATTCCTCTGGTCTGACCAATGTGACTGAAGAAGTTTGTCTTGTCACCAATCAAATTGTTCTGTGTAAAATAGTATAAAAGGGAGACACATGCCAAAAATAAAGGAGTCATTTTCAGCCTTCTGAAGTCGGAGTCTGTGTCATTGTAGTGTACAACAGCGTCACTGCACAGGAATTGTGCCACAAATCAGGTATCTGCTGTGTCCTGGGGAAGAGGGGTGTGTGCTGGAGGGACTCTGGAAGGCAGAGGTTCCTCTTTGCTTGCAGCATCTCACTGGGACAGGTTTCAATCGAGACCTTGGGTTTCAGTCCCTTAATATTTTATTATGCATATTTAAAGTGCCTGCTGCTTGAGGGGGAGAAGAGGGAAAAGTTTCTGCCCACAACAGGCCTCATGAGCAGATGAAACTCAAATTGCACAAAGAAAAGGGAAGCTGTGAGCATCGTCTGCTCAGGGTTTCTACCAGGTATTTTGAAGAGGCGCATTGTGAAGAACAAGAGGCTTAGGGTGGCGAATGATTTGCTCTCAATCGGTTTGCAGTCCTTTTGAACAGGAGGAAGGTTTATATCAACATTGCCGAGCACTGAGCTCCCCTAAGCACAGAAGGAGCGGGGGCAGCATCAAGTGGCTCCAACCCCTCAACCAGCATTTAAATCTCTTTGAGGAGGGCTGGTGTGGTGTTTTGGGTGTGCAGGGCTGGTTCTTTTGGAGGACAGAGAAATTCATGAGAGGAATTTAGGGCAGATTATCACTGCCTTTGGTCTGCTTTTGGGTTTTCGTTAGGTTTCAAAGAGGTTTCTGGTAGGAGATTATGGAGCACTCCCCTCCTTGGGAGCTTTGTTCTCCCTTCTGTCAGGCAGCCACAAATTTAAGCACACAGGAGTTGTTTCATCTGAAATCGTTGGCCCTCATGTAAACAAGGCCATTATATAGAGGAAAAGACAAATGATGCTAGCAGGCATGTGCTTTATTCTGTCTCAGAAAGCTTTTGATGGCTGGCTGATCCCACATGCACCTTGGAAAGGTCTGGGCTATTAGAGAGAGTAAACAAGTCTTCACTTTACCTTTCCTATCCTTTGCCTCTCTCTTTTCTCTCCCTCCTTCCTGCCCCAATGCCACCTTCCCATTTCTACTTTCCCTAATTCATTATTTTCCGTTCTTTGTGTCCTGGAGGCACAATACATTTTTTAACAGGCAGGATTTCTAAACTCTTTTATTTCCCTTCAGATTCTTTCTGGTCACCTCTAGGCTGTGCACACACACACACACACACATGTGCATTTGTATGTGTCTTTGTTAGCATCTTCTCTTTCCCCTCCCAAACTCTTTCCATACATCCTTTGAGTTCACTAGTCCTATTTCCATCAAACTTTTCTCTCCTTTCATCAATCCAGAATAATAAACAGATTGGATTTCCTATCTCTTGGGTTGCTTTTCTGAGAGCTGTATTTTCTCTCTCTCTGTTTTTTCCTTGGATTTTTGTTCCTGATTTTTATTTATATTTTTATTTTTACTTTACTTTCAAGGAAATCATCCTTTTCTTCCCTTGGTTCCTGGCTTCTCCTCCAGTGTTTTATTCAGGCTATGGATGATTGTCTCCATACACTCCTTTTATGCTATGAAATGAATTGCTAATGCAACCCCTGCTGGGAGAAGCATAGTCTGATCTTGTCCTAAATAGGGCCTTGTTTGCAGGGGATTATGTATAAATGTATGGACTACATCATTACATATTCACTTAGTGGGAAGAGGTCTCTGCTTATTCCATAAATGGATTCCTGGGGAGAGGAGATGCATCCAGCCTGGAGGTGCCTTCAAGTCCACTCCTGCTCCCCTGGCGTGGCTGCTCAGTGCAGCCCAGCATCCACCAAATGAATATTCACTGCCACAGGACCCAGAAAGGTGAGGGGGGACAGAGCCCATGTCACCCAGAGCATTCCTGCCAGAGACCTCCTGGCCCGGGCATTCCCTGCAATGGGGGAAGGTCTTGCAGTGCCAGGAGCCCTCTGGGCTGGGGGAAGCACCCAGGCCTGCTGAGGGGGCAGATGAAGGTCTCTGAAACCTCCAGATCAGCCCCCTGCCAAAGAGAGATGCACTGCTGATCCCTGAGAAATGCACCAGCACGCCTAGAGCAGGATGCAACCCCCAAAATTCTGTTAAATACAATGCTAAGCTTTTCCCTGAGCTGCTTATGGTCTTGTATCAGCCCTGAGAACAGCAGGGGGTGAACAGGATACAGGAGCTCCTCTTTCAGCCCCATGGTCTGCCACAGTCACCCTCCCTGGTCCCACAACTGCCCCATAGGTCATAAATGTCCCAAACCACAGCCAGGATGGCAGAGGAGGCTCTACAGGATCTGTGGGATGCTCCTTGGAGGAGCACTGTGCAGCTTCCAGCCAGATCCCTTTATGGTGTGGGCTTGGATTGTGTTTACTGGCACAAAGGAAAAAAATAGATAAAACTAGGTTTTCCCTCATTTCATTTTATTTTTTCCTTCTGGACTGGGCTCCGGGCTTCTCTTAGGAAAACTGTAGAATGTCCTATTAAATCAAGTCATCGTAAGGCAACATCCAGCACAGCCTCTGAGTGGGGTTTGTGCTGCTATCAGCTCTTATCCATCAGCCTGGCTCAGTTTCACCTGAGTTCACTCTGCTCTGAGCTAAACCCCAGTCCTGCAAACAATCTCTGCCTTCCTCCTCCTCCTCCTCAGTATACCCTGAGCACAAAATAACTTGAAGCTTCTGTAGCATGCTGCTTGTGTTTGCAGTAAAAGCCCCTTGCTAATGGGCAAGGTTCATGTGATTTCCATTTGTGTTACTCAGACTCCTGGGGCATACAACTCACCAAAAAAAAAAAAAAAAAAAAAAGATAAAAAACCTGCATATTTTAAAGTGCAAACAGAACCTGGTGTTTTCTTAAATAAATGTGACAATTGCAGTAATGTTTTGCAGATTACAGGAGAAGGAACTTAAGGGAAACGTTTCCAGAGCTTCAGCACTGTGTATTTTGCTGATGCTTAAATAAACTCCTCTTTGTTGCTTCTGTTCTTTCTGCCGTGCTGTTAGTTTGATGCTACTTGAAAACCTTAAATGCCTAGAAAATCCTTCTGCTAGACAGGGATGTTACTTTCTATCTCCTGGCCTGCCCAGAAACCTCTCAATTCCCTCAGTAGCTTTGCACTCGGGCAGACAGATCCTGCTTTTGCAATTCTTGGCTTTTGCCCGTGAGTCAGCAGCTCCCCAGGCTCATATTAACAACCCAAATCAACAGTGGCATGATTGAGGCCTCATGCCTGCGTCTGTCCACACTGCTGCCATCACCCAGGCAGAGCCCATTTGACTCAGCCAGCCTGGTGACAGCCTCTGCAGCCCTGGCACATGAATAAAACCTCTGTGATCAGCCCAGGTCCCCTGGTTCTTCTCCCTGCTGCAGGAGCAGGAAAATCTTCCCCATTGGGAGGCACCTGAGCACTGTTCAGCTGAAGTTTAATGTGAAACCAGATGACGGCTGCCTCAGTGCCTGAAAGCCACACAAAAAGCAGAAGGACAGCCAGACTAGGGTTATAAATCCAGCTTTTCTGCAGAGAAAGCAATTCCCTTCCCCACTCAGCCCCTGCAGCTCATCCTACCCTTGCTTGCAGCGTTTGATGCCTTGGGAAGGCTGACCCGAAACAGAGACTGGACAGAGCTGGAGAATAAAGTAGATACTTATTGAAAGGCCTCCAGAATCCATCTTGGGCAGGACAGGACCTGGCCAGGGCTACACCCAAGGTGGACCCAAAATGGTCACAAAATGGTCACAAAATGGACAAACGGTCACGAGATCTTACATTTTTTATAAGTTTTGGTCCATTTGCATATTGGGGTTTAATTGTCCAATTCCAGCTGCAGGCTGTGAGGTCCCATCCTTCTTGTTCCTCCCTTCAGCCACCCTTGTTTGTGCTGTTGGGCTGAAAGTTGTCCTTGGTGTGCAGCAGGAAAAGGATTTGTTTTGTGTCCCTGCTGTGTGCAGAGCTGAGTGACACTGACTGTGAGCTCAGAGCTGCACCCCTGGGCAGCACAGAACCTGAAATACATGAAAGCTCAAACTTAAGGCATCACGTTAAGTGCAAACTTTGGCCCCCTGAAGCGTGTCCCTTCCAGGATGTCCCTCCTCTCCAGCTGGTCTCACACTGCTGCAGCCCTGCAAGCAATGAGGGCAATTTGCCCTGGCTGGTGGAAAGGGATCAACCTTTCCCCTGCCAGTGCCAGGAGAAACCCGTGGCCACCAGTCTGGAAACTGTGGTCTCGCCTGCCTTGGTCTCAGATCTGAGATCTCAGCTCTGCCACAGCTCCCCTGGCTGCAGTGAGAAATTCCCTCTGAGCTCCTTCCCTGAAATGTCCATTCCCCATCCCCAAGTAGACTAAAGGAAAGAAGAAAACACTCTTGCTTTAATCCCTGGGTCATTTCTGCTGCCTTAAAGGTTTTCCTGCTCTCTGTCTGGCCTCACAAAAAGCATCATTAAGCTGTTCAGCACAATGCAAAACCGTATGGAAGCAAAAGCCTCCTGTACTGAGGTCAGGGTGCTCCAGTTTTCCACGGAGACTGAGGCTGGGGCAGGCACACTGCAGGGCTGCTGGTGCTGCTGGCAGAGGGGGAGAGCCAGGAGCACCGTGGGGATGTGATGGGGCAGCTCTAAACGTTCCCTGTGCACATCACAGATGTGTGAGGAGCCTGCACCGAGTGGTGCCAAGTGCCAAAATCTCCATGGAAGTTTGGTAAGCACACAGGAGAAGGAATGGGATTGGGACAGGCCTCAAACTCTGCAGCACTGCCCTCTGAAATGTCAGATATGGGGAGATAAGGGCTCAGCCCAAGCAGTGACTGCCTGCATCTCCTCTGCCTGAGACACACTGAGCCACACACAGCCAGAGCTGAGACACAGCTTTCTTGAATATTCCATTTATCTGTGAATAAAGCCACCTCATCTGGTGTGCAATTGGAAGTAAATCATTTGTATGGATGCCACAAGTCCATAGATGGTGATGGAGAGCAGGAGGACTGGACAGGACAGCCTGCAGGTCCCCTGCAGAAGTGTGGGCCTGATGCCACCCAGCAGAGACACCAGCAGATTGATCCCCCTGCAGTGGGCAGAACCAGCTGTGAGTGCAGGTCACACACCTGCTGCAGGCAATGCCCTCTGCTGACTGCTGCAGCCCCTGCCTGCTCCATTCCATGTCCTGGGTGTCTTCCCAGTTAGGTGTCACTTCCCTTTCTGGCACTCACTGAACTCCCTGCTCATTTCTGTCTCAGGATCTTTCACTCACCAAACACCTTGTGGAGCTGGTGGGGATGGAGGGTTTGCCTGTGCAGAGGTGGAGAGATCAGTGTGTTTGTCTGGGATATACATTCACCCGTGGAGAAAGCACTGAACATTCGGGAATGCCACAGTTGTCCTTTTGCTGTGCAGCACAGCCACTTGCAGATGAACTGGCTGGAATTCAGCACCAAAACCAGCCTCAGCCATGATGCTGAGGGTGAGAAAAAGTCCAATTTCTCAGATGCCAGCAGGAATGCAGCCCTGTTAGGATTATTTGGGGTGCTATGGTGTGGCCTGGCTGACCCCATGACCCGGTGTCCATGCCGTGTGGAGCTCTCCTGTGGAGGGCACTGCTGTACTTTCCCACTGAGCACTCACACAGCGTGCACAGACAGCAGCTCTGGCTCTCTGGTGCTCGCTCACCTCCTGCCTGGATGTGGAAATCGTGTGCACAACCCCAGCAACTTCAAAGGGGGAAGGGGACAAACATGGCACAAAAGGCAGCTTGTTTTTTTGCCTCACAGTTTTCCAGCTTTGTTTCCCCGTGCTTGTGTCAGAGCCCCTTTCAACCTTCACACCATATTAGTATGGATTACATGCCCCTGGTAGTTCTGTACCTTAATTCCAACTTTGGGACCTGCTCACACTGCCTTGCAGCTCGCTTCATCCGACTCATCATTTCCAAATTAGCTGAACTTGATTGAGGCAGATCAGGCTGCAGCCCTCGTGCACCAGGAGAAATTAGTCACTGCTCTGCTTCCTCTGCAGATCTGTGCCTTTGAGGGCACGGCTCTGTGCATCTGAGCCGAGGAGAGGCCACGTCTCTCTTGACGCTTCCATCAGAGCTTAACAGGAGAAGGAAAAGTTCACAAAACTGAAAGGCTGCCAGCTCCAGATGTGTTTATTGTGTCGAGCCTCCCCTGCCTTGTCCCGTGTCTAGACAAAACCTTAATAAAGGCAGCAGCGACCTGCGAGGGGGAGTTTGTGTGGGTTTTCTGTTGCCAGGGGAAAACCAAACTAATGGAATTAGTGTGAGTGCACGTGGGCAACCAGAATCCAGCCTGGACCTCGGAGTGTGTGTGCATTCGCTGTGTGCTGAATGCAAAGGGCTGGAAAAAGTGGAACATAGACAAGGCTCGAGCTGAAAAGACAAATTGAGCTGAGCTGCATATTCACATTGCCCCTGGACAAAGAAAGGTTGTTCGAAGCTCTGCAGAAATCAGCCTTTTCCCCCTTCTCTTCTCCCAAGGACTTCTAGTGCACTGTGAGTTCTTCCTCTTTTGTGCAGAGCTCCTCTTTTCATTTCTCTTCTGATTTCTTGTTTTGTGTTCCGTGCTGCTGAATTACTGCAGTCATTCCCTTTTCCTACCTCCCAGCAATTGTCAAGGAAAGGAAAAAAGAAAACGCCCCCAAAACATTCTGCAAAGTAACTTTGCTCAGCATCAGAGCCGCCTACCCCAGTGGAAACTCAGGCTTATTTGCTTTATTTAAAGCTACTCCCTTGCACACATGACATAGCTCACAGATGCCTGGAGTCTATTTACCTCCTGGCTTGTTTATCCTGAAATGGCCAAAGGAAACTGCTCACATTTTTGTCTTGATAAGAATCCAATCATGGAAATTGATTGAACTACTTCGTTGAGCTTTTCTCTCACATTTACACTTTTCAACTGGTTTGAATTGTTTAATCTACAGTTAATTTAGAGACACACAGCCGTGGCACTGATATATCAGGAGATCAAGATAAATGGCTGGAGTGTTTTTATGAGCAAAAATCTCTCTAGATCCCAGTACATAAATCATTTGTTGTGAAATCGCTCATTGTCTTTAGGCAATGTCATAGTGAAAAATTCAATCTATTCATGAACAGAAAGTCAAGGGATTAGGAATGGTTTGAAGGGAAAAAATGCCACGTTAAAAAAAAACAAGAAGGAAGAGAAAGTAAGATTTATCTCTTAATGCTCCCCTAGCACAACTTTCCTGCCCTTGTTTTGCAGTGTGGACTCTTGAATTGAATTTCACACTCTTTGTCTTTGTTCCAGTCAATAGGAAGCCATGAAGATGCCCCCGGGGGAAGAGGCATGTCTTTGTATTAATCAGGAGCATTTTTCTCTACTTATCCCCTGATGCAACAGAGGAACGCTGGAAAGTGGCCTACTGATGATTCCTTACTGAGGGCCAGCCCATGAGCCCTGTGCTTGCAGAGAGGAATTATTTGCTGGAGGCTGGGCTCTTCCTGCACAGCTCAGCCAAGGCCCCAGAAGAGGCTTGGAAATATCTTGATTAAAAAGAGCATCACCAGTTCTCTTTTCCTCCCATATGAAAAATATCTCCTTTCACCTGAGTTACACCCTCCTGTGCTTCCACCATGACCATTTGGAGAAGGAGAGGGACCATGGTCAATAATGGAGGGGTTTTTTGCTGAAAATTGAGGTTTTCTATAGGTACAAGCAGCATCACAGGAGTACATGTGTGAATGAGGTAGAACAGGCCAAAAAAAATGCTCCCAGAAGAAAATGAAGGATGGAGCTGGAGCTACCCAGCACTTCCGGAGCTGAGCGACACAGAGAAATTTGCCTCCAAATCCAGACTTCTTAACTGGGAATTCCTAATTCTGAATCACAATTGCAGAAGATGTGAATCCAGAGGCTGGAGATACCTGAGTTCAAGGGTCTTTGGTCTTACAGCTTGTTAGAGAAGTGATGGGTATAAAGACCTGAGACCAGAAATCTTCTCAGTTCCAGAAAATGCTGCATTGAGACAGAGAATGTTCTTGCAGCATCCCCAACAAACTGTTTTCCAAGTTATGACAATGGCTCACAGTCTCCTAGAGCTAAAATGTGGGATTAAGGCCATCTTCATGAAGATTTTAGTATATATTTAAGTGGCCTAAATTCCACCTATGCCTTCATGACTTTCTTATTGGCTGGTTTTAGGCCCTCACACATCCCTAGTCAATAAGGAGACATTATGCTTAGGGACTCCTCAATTTATGTAGAATTTAGGCCATCTGGACACATCCCTTCAACCCTTTGTGATTATTCTAGAGGCTTCATTTTCTTTTCCTGTTCTTAGCCCAGACGGATTCATGGAACCATTGCCCATTTCCCTTTGTCTTTCCCCACTCCCTTCCCACTCCTAGGCCCACAGCTTTGGATCCCAGTCTGAAATGATCCAGACATGGCTAAAGAGTATTTGCTGTTTATCATCCCAAATCCATGCTCTTGTGGAAAAGAATGTTCCTTTAGTCCAGGTAATTCAGCCCTTGGAGTCCTTCAAACACTGAAGTTTTAATGCTTCTCACCTGGAACAGCTGAGTTAGCCAGGAGAGATGAAGCTTTGATACGAATTTCTTCTTGCCAAGCAAAGAAGGAATGCTCCTGTACACTGGATGAAAATCCCAGCCTGAAGGAACATACATGAAATTGTGAATCATTTAATAGCCCTGATGAAGAAACCTGTCTGGTAGTTCCTTTTTGCTTGCTGCTTGGAAAGACATGCAAAGATAAATGTGATGAATGCCCATAAAAAGGCACCTGCTCNCCTGTCTGGTAGTTCCTTTTTGCTTGCTGCTTGGAAAGACATGCAAAGATAAATGAGATGAGAATGCCCATAAAAAGGCAGCTACTCTTTTTTTTGTTGTTGGCTGTGCACGGCCATCACCAGGTTGAGTTCCCCCACCAAGGGGCAGCTCCAGCACAGACACAGAATTTCCTCTGTGACCAAGAGGCAAAGCCCCTGCACTGCCTGGCCACTGTGGCCAGTGCCAAATGCAACAGGGAGCCCCAAGCCAGCTAATTTCCATCCAACCCAAGGCAACAGTCAATGTGACTGCTCTGTACTCCAGCTGCTTCCCAACTTTAATCCATTTAATTTGGCAGAGTGATGCTAATGAGATTTCGTTGACAGGGGGCCTGCACCAGGACTGCAGCTTGTGAGAGCCTGAGCTCCTTGGGAAATGCAGGTCTGAGGGTTTCAAAATATCCCACAAGTTGCCAGCTCCAAGAGCAGAATTTTATAGATGTGTTCATTATGCAGGTACATGGTTATTAAACTGGGGTTTTATGGCTGCTTCAGCAGATACAAAGCGCAACAAGATTCCATCTCTAATAAGTAATAAATATAAGTCTCTTGGCACTGCTTTTCCTTGTCACCTACAAACCAGGTTTATCCCAGTTTTGAAGTCCTAGAGGAATGAACGGTTGACAGAAATGGATAAATGGTTTAAATATGAACCTTCCTGTCTGTAGCTGTTCTCTGAAGCAGGCCCAGAGCTGAGGATCAGTGATTGTTGAGGTCAGGTGGTCCCTAACAGTGTGCAAATCCCACCTGAGAGCTGGGAACACACCTGTCCTGGAATGATTTGGAGAATCTCACCACAATGTGTCACACGAACCAAAAATCAAATTACAGGCACTGAGGTGAAAGAAACATAGAGAAATAAATCTTTTTTTTTCTTTCCACTTCATGGAGGCAGCTTCAGGTGCACAGTGGGTTTACATGGTGGATGTTTGTTCAGATCCTTAAAAAGCCTTTTTTATCTCCTCATGTATTTGCTTGATTACTTCACTGTCTTCAAAAGTGTAACATTTTTTCCCACATCTGAAATTAATTTGCTTTTTTATTATTCTTCCCCAGTGTGTAAAACTAAACAACATCTTCTTTCTAATGACCTCCTATAAATTGAAATACTGTTATCAGGTTTCCAATTTAGTCTTCTCATTCTGGGACTCCACAAACCCCTTTCTTTCAGTCTTTCTTAAATCACATTTTCAAAACATCCAATCATCCTTGTTGTTCTCTTCTGGACCCATTCCAGTTTGTCTACATCCTTCTTGTGGGTTGGTGCCCAGAAGTGTGCCCAGTATTCCAGCTGAGATCTGACCAGTAGCAAATAGAGCAGAATAATTACCTCCTGTGCCTTTCATATGACACTCTTGTTAATACTCTTCCAAAAGGAGATCTGACTCCCTTTCTTTCTTTTATTATTTTATTTCCCCCACGAGGATCTCAGATTGTTTGCACTGGGTTTGTGATGCACACAAAGCCCCGGGTGGTTTCCAGCAGCTCTGCCAGAGCTGGTGCTTCCCTGAGATGCAGGAGAGCACCAGGAGCCCTGGGGCAGGAATCCCGATCTCCCAGCAAAAGGAAAGGTGGCTGAGCAGCCAGGAGCACTCACACAGACCACGAGGTGTGAACTACTGCTTCTCCTTGTCTCCATTTCCCCTGTGCATCCCAAAACTGCTGTCCCTTCCTATTAGCTCACACACTGCTGACAGCTCAATTCTCCTCGGAGGATCTCCTGGTCCTGCTCTCTCCTCACCAACCTTTGCTGTGCTCCTTCTGAGGAAGGTGGGAGAGAAAAGGTACATGAATTTCACAGCTAATAGAGTATTTCCTTGCCAGGTTATCTTTGATCCTGGGAGTGACACGCAGTATCTTTCCCAAGGCCACATTCTGAGACACTTTTAACAAGGAAGAAGCAGGTTCTGAATATAGTGACACTAGACCTTGTATGACAAAAACATCAATATCAGTGCATAATTAATGCAGGATCTTTGGTAACGTGAGCTGAATAGGGACAGAGTACTTTCAAAAATCAATTTACTACCTGAATTACAAACACTACCGATTAAACCTGACAAGGCAGAACTTGAACAGGAGGGGGAAAAAAAAGAAATTAAGGAGTCCACAAGCCAGTGTGCTGGAATGTGATGCTGGGCCAAATCCCCAGCCCCTTCTTCTTTTTCTGCAATCTGTTACAGGAACAATTGGATTCACACAGGCAAGGTCCAAGCACGGAGGTGGGCAGGACATGGGACTTCTCTTAACCCTTTCTTCAGTTTGACAGAGTCCCCATGAGCAGCAGGCAGACCCTCTGTGCACCCCTGGCTGCTCTTATGCAGAATCCCATCTGTGCTCCGTATGCTGAAGACTCCCGAGGGTATTCAGCACATTTTATGCCTCCAGCATAAATTATAATGGATAATAAATTATAAATCATAAATTTATGCCATCCAGCATCCATTGCTGGATGACAACAAGCTATAGCCAGACCCATTTTTATGTGGAGCATAGTACCAGTCGTGCTTTTCCCTCCATTGCAGCGCCCAGGGGATGATCCAGCTCATGGCTAGGGAGCCACTGTCCTATTGAAATTTGACCCATCATTATCTTTTTCCATCAAATGCTGCTTTAAAATTAATGATCCTGACTCTAGGGGTTTGGCTGAATCTGAGAAACTATTTCTAGTGGTTGAGATTCAACACTCTGCTGAGGCCCAGATTTGATTCCCAGTCATGAAATTTCAGGGGAGAAATTCCCCTCTTCCTCACTCTACAACTCGCTGACAAGAGGGGGNCTGACTCTAGGGGTTTGGCTGAATCTGAGAAACTATTTCTAGTGGTTGAGATTCAGCATTCTGCTGCGGCCCAGATTTGATTCCCAGTCATGAAATTTCAGGGGAGACTTCCTCACTCTACAACACGCTGACAAGAGGGGGCAGCCAGGTGAGGATTGGCCTCTTCTCCAAGGAACAGCCACAGGACAAGGGGAAATGGCCTCAAGCTGTGCCAGAAGAGGTTCAGGTTGGACATCTGGAAGAATTTCTCCATGAAAAGGATTGTCAAGCATTGGGACAGGCTGCCCACAGAGGTTTTGGAGTCAGCACCCCTGGAGGAGTTCAAGAAATGACTCAAGGTGGCACTTGGTCCTATAGTTTACTTCACATAGTGGTGCTCAGTCAAAGATTGGGGAGGATGATCTTGGAGGTCTTTTCCAACCTCAGTGATTCAATGGTCCCATGGTCCTGTGACTCTGTGATTCTGTGTCTCTATGGCTCTGTGATTCAATGATTCTATCAGTCTGTGATTCTATTACTCTGTGACTCAATAATTGCATGATTCTATGACCTCTCCCCTTTCTCTCCCACCTTTGCATTGAGCAGCTTTGAGGGATGTGGTGCCTGTTCCAGCACCTCCTCTAAATCTCAGTGACTGCAACTGGGAAAGTCCAGCTGGGGAAGTAGGGCCCTTTTGTCCCAGAACCACTGCTGAAACACTCCCTCTGCACTCATCCATCCTTGCCACTCTTTGCTCTGTGCAGGGATCATTTTGGCACTCTCATCCCAGATCTGCAGCTGCAAGTCAAACAGCAGCAGCATTTGCCGTGTCCTAACCCCTTTCTGATGAGCTTCATTAGTGCAAATGAAGCTCTTCTTGTTAACTCCCTCAGGCAAGGCGCAGACAGGACTGCTGGGACCCTCTGCCCTCGGGAGGGGGCAGCTCCAGCCCGCCAAAGGAGGCAGGCAGTGAAGGGAGGGGAATGAGGGGATGCTGCTTTGTGGTGCCAAAGCCAGTGAAGGGAGGTGAATGAGGCGCTGCTGCTTTGTGCTGCTCTCACAATTAGCCTGGGCCGTGTAGCTCAGCTCGCTGGGGTCAGAGCCCTGCGCTGCTCTCGTGCCTGATGTGCAGATGAGTCTGAAGGTGCTGCCCACATTTACCCGTGTGCTCCCTCCTCCTGCGGAGCTCCAGACCGTGTCCAAGGTGCTGAAATGGTTAAACCACTTATTTGTCTGCTTGCTTCCCGAGTTCTCCCGTTGGAGTTCAGTCTCTGCCATATGTTATATTACACAGCATGAGAAATCAGACTGAGGTGGCAATTTTAACACCCTTTATTCAAACATCCTATTTTTACACTGATAGATGTAAGATATGCAGAGTGTAATTCCCAGCTGAAGCAGACTCAGCACATGGTTCCTGCTGCCTCAGCCAACGATGGAGCAGGACCAGCCAGGAGACCTGGCTGCTATTGCCAGGCCAGGCAGCCCTGGAGGCACAGCAAGCCCTGCCTGCTGCCTGCTGCCTGCTGCTGAGTGCTGCCCATCTCTTCTCTGCCTGGTGAGCACAACCTGCCCCTGGTGCTCAGCACCTTGGGATTTGCTGGTGCCTTCAGTCTGCAAGTGGCACCTCCTGGCAGCCGTGGGGGAAAGGCAGCAGCAGGATGAGCAGGATGGCACTGGCAGGGAAAAGGCACTGGCTGGTCCAGCTGCCATGGGCACGTCCAGCTGGGGAGGCTCAGAGGAGTCAGCAGAGGACAAGGATGGAGAGAAACAGCCTTTCCCTTCCTTTGCCTGTCACTGACACCATTTCTCTGTTTTCTTTGCCCAGGCAGAATGCAAGCTGATGGAGGTTTTGTACTTAGAGCAGTTGCCCGTGTCTTCAGGAGGCAGATAAGTCAGAAATCAAAGTTTTGCTCTCTTAGGACTAAAATGAAAGGATTTGGAGGTTGGCTACTGCAGATAGGCTCACTGGGAAGAGCCCAGGAGTTTTTACAGACATAAAGCAGGACTGATGGATTTCTGAGTGAAAGAAGAGTCCTGAACATGGACAGCAGAGTCCTCTCCCCTCTCATGAGCTTTTCATGACCCAGGGCTTCCTGACACAGCAGGGAACTCCCACTCTGCAACGTGCCTCTTGCAGGAACCAGTTAAAAAGCTAAAAAGAAACATTTCAAAGTTTAATTGGAAGCACTGTGTGACTGCAGAACAGATTTACATGAATGTCTGAAGTTTGGAGAGACAGTGGGGGAGACTAATTATAGGAAAGCCCTGACACATGCTGAAGCAGGTGCCTATGGACCAGCAAGGAGAGAATTGGGGATACTGGGGCACTTCCTGGCATAAGGGAGAAGGAGTTCCCTGGAAACTGACAGTGGAGGGCAGGGGGCAGATTTCCTTCTCTGAGACCTCTGTTGGGAATGAGGATCTTCCCTCCTCCCTGTGAGTGAGAGAGGAGGGCACAGGGAGAGCTGAGCTGCCAGCCTGGTGGAAGCAAGCTGGGGATGGCTCTGTGGGAAATGGACTGGAGGGAGCCTGGCCCCACGATTTTTGTCTCTAGGGTTCACTGCTGGCTCTTCCTTAGATGGTGCATTTGCTGCATCCCTGATTCACGAGCAGGCTCTGCTGGCTAATCAAGGGCTGAGGTTCATTAGCAGCACTCTCTCCATTACCTGATGACATTTTTATGAAACACATCAAAACCTCATCTCCTCGACTCCTGTGACAAAAAGACAGTCTGAGACAGCAGACACAAGCCTGCTTTCATTTGGAAATCAGCCTGGCAATGAAAAGCAGGTGCCAGATGTAGTGAAATGGAGCCTGATCAGAGGCACTCAGTGCACAGGGAGGGCAGGACAGGAGTTTAGACCAGTTTAGACCAGCCTGGAAATGTCACGAGAGCTTTGCCATGACATGCCAGACTTTCTGCTGGCCTGGGGCTGCTGGGTGTGAGGGAAATGAAAGGAGAAAAACCAAGATACTTGTCAGGCTGAGACTTTGTGCCACTGAGTGTGTTCATGGCTGTGTGAACGCTCACCCACTTGCAGACTACGGTGTGTAAATAAAGAGCTGCAGCTGCAGCACAGGCAGAGATGTGTGTGCTCATGTTTGTATCTGCAGGCACACACATGAACTGTTGTATTTTGTGGAGACAGCGAAACCTCCAATCCCTGATTCAAACCACAGAAGAGCAAAATCTTTTCCTTAACACTTAATCTCTTCTAAAAGTTTTGCTCTTTTATTGAAGCAGGAAGGTCCCCAGATTCAAATCACAGTTTGCATCTTGCACTGAAGTGTGAGATCATGAGAACACTCTTTAAAGGCTTTAAGTGTCAGAGCTTAAAATGATGTAGCCTCAAAACTCGACCCTAGAAGCCTCCAGGAAGGGAGTAAAGAACAATAAAAGAACCGTGAAGGATGGAGGCAGTCTGGAGAGCTTGGTGCTCCATCCCATTAACAGCAGGGATGGATAATTAGGCTGGACAAAACAGCATAAAGTGTACACCAGGGAGTTATCCCAGAGGCTGGGCTGCATGATCTAAGAGGCCTTTTCCAGCTGTAACTGTGTAGAACAGGATGTTTTTGAGAGCCTGTTTTTACAGCAGTTCTCAGTAGTGGGTCAGGGAAAGGAAGGCACATGATTCATCTCCTGCTACCATCTGACACCTTCCACTGGTTGCCTTTTCTTTTTTCTTCCTCCTCATTGCAAATGGTCTCAACAAAACATCGATGGGTCTTTAAGGGAATGTTGCAAGAGAAAACGAAAGAGCCTCCAGCTCTCTGCCAATGGGAAGGAGTGGAAGGCAGCCAGGAGATTGTGTCTGGGGTGCTAATTAGAAGATATTTCCTGTCTTGGCAAAGTTTTTATTTACAGGACTGAGTGTGAGAGGGTGTCAATGGGTGTGAGAGGGTGAAGTGTGGTGGGGTGTGACTGAGGCACCCCAAATTGTCTAAAAACGAGAGAAACTCACTGGTTTATTTTAAACACAGCCACTGAAGCTGGGTGGCTGGGGAGATGCAGACACACACCTAGAGATAAATGATCATTCACACACATGTCTGCATGAGCTGGACTCACATGCAGACAGATTTCTGACAGAGACAGGAGGGAATGTGGTTGTTTGCAGCCTTGTGCTGAGCCCTTTTCCTCCTAGGAAACTCGAGTCCACCTTTACCACAAGAGATAACCCACTTCAATCCATTTTTTTTCCCAAGCAGAGCAGCCTGGCTGGTGCAAAGCCCTTGGGCTGCCCAGCAGAGATTGGGAGCTCCAGCAGAGGGGCCCTGAGCTCTCCTGCTGGCTGCTTGGAGAAAGCAGACAGCACTGAATGCCTCCACAGGGCTCGTAAATCTGTGCTGAGCAGGCCTTGGCACTAGGAATGAGCCCCTGTTCCCAGATCCAGGATGGATTTGTGGTGTTTTCTGTGTTCTTCATGTCCCTGGCACTGCTGAACCCCTGGGGCCAGGGCTGCTCTGAGGGGCCCTGCTGGCTCTGAGTTAAATTGGGGTTCTGATCTGAAAGAAGACGGTGCAGGAGCAGCCTCACTCCTCAGATCTGCTCCTTCTGGGTGTTCAGAGCCACAGCAGTTCTCCTGCTAATTAATACAAGCGTGGAGTGCTGTTGATTCCTCATGCCATTGTGATGGGAGCATGAGCTGGTTGAAAGCCATCCCTTTCCTAAGATTTGGTTTGGGGGGGTAAATCTGGTTTAGCATGGCTTACCTGAGGACAGCAGAGCTGCAAGTAGGGAGCAGGGATGTGGGTTTTGCTCTGCTGGGTTTTTATGAGTGATCATTTTGTCAGGCACGGCACAGAAAAAAACTTTGCTGCTCCTCAGAGCCAAGAGATTTAAACCAATTTTGGTAGGAGGATTTTCCATCCCACCCCAGTCTGAAGAAACCAGTTTATGTGACAATGACACGTGTGATTATGGTGGCAGGTTTGGGGGAGGTGTACTCTGCTGAAGGAGTTGGGTGTGATTGTTAGGGTTAACCTCAGCTCAGGTCAAAACTCTCACCCCCAAGGAGGTGGGAGAAGGTGGGAAAAGTTTTCTATTTTATCTGAATGCACATTGCCTAAATTACTGACAAATGATTCCTCATTAATACCAGAGAGAAGGGAATGAGTATCCATTTAGGTAAAAAATGATGCCAGAAGGAGTCTTGATGTCTTGTCACTCTGATAGAAGTGCCGTGACTTCATTTCTAGCTCATGGGTAAATCTGATGACAAAAGCATTGAACAAAGGCAGCTGCTGAAACTGAACACCTCTGCTAGGGAAGTGTGGGAAATGGATTTGTAGAGAATTTTTAAAGTTTGGTGGAAGGTTTATTTGATATGCATTTGTATGCAAACTTTGAGATGAAAGGTGCTGAACGCCAAAAAATGCTAAAAAATGCTAAAAGCCACAAAAAGCTTTTAATGCATTGTAATTATGAAATAGTTTGGCTTCTGATTATGATGGTGTAAATTGTAACATCTTTACTGTGTCACCCTTCACATGAGACTGAAAATAGAATAAAAGTTTTTAAAATGCCTCTCAGTTTCCCCATCTCTAGGTCAGAAAAAGGTAAATTCTGACAGGGAAGGATCTGGCCCTCCCCTGAGAGTGGCATGCTGGAGCTGTGGGAACCACAGACATCTCCTGAAGTATTAAGATCAGCATTAATTTTTGTAATACATTGGGAAATTTCCTTTTCTCCACAAACTTTGATCATTTGATGTAAGGAAGGCTGTGGGTCAGGCAAGGCTCTGATTATTCATTTGTAATTCTTTGTTAGGATTTGCAAAAAGCAAAGTGTGGAACCAAATAAGGACGTGCCAGACCTGATGGATCTCCTGTGGATGTCCTGATGGAGAACAGCCATGGGCATGCCTGTGAAGGGTGTCCTGCCCATGTTTTGGGTTTGGACACAGCTCCTGTGCCTGTGCAGCACCTGGGCTGTGCCCACCACAGAGCCCCTGCAGCCTCCCCTCCTGCCAGGAACAACGAGGCTGCTTGGAGTGCTTGTTGCAGAACAAACCCCGAGCAGCCCCCGAGCACTGTGCACTGCAGAGCCATTCACAGATTCACAATGGAGCCTGGAAAACACCAGCCCTTGTTTTCTCCTGCTTGGGAAAAGGGCTGCTCTGACTCTGCCTGCATTTGTGGTGCTAAGTGAAGTGACAAGCAGTCGGCATCCAGCCTGGCATCCAGCAGGAATTGAATTCTTTATATTTTTTAAATCCCAGGTTGCCAGGTTCTGTCTCCTGCTTGGGTCCACAAGCCCTGCCAGTGGGAAAGAAGGAATTCCTGGCCTTCCCTGGCCTCTCAGAGATGGAAGAGGCATCACGATGATCTTATTCCCTCACAGACAGAGAGCAGAGCTGCTTCTTCCTCATTCATAATCAGAGTTTGGGCATTTATGTGAGTTTTGGATGCAATTTCCTGCCTTCCTCTGTGAAGAGGCAGAGTATGGTACTTTAAAATTCTTGGTTCATGTAGGTTTTTTCCTCTTCCTGTTCTCTCGACTTCTCTTTTTCCTTTGACATGCTCTCTCCTCCCGTACTCATTTTCTCTCTGAGTCAAGCTACACTTCCTCATCAAAGAAGCTCTAATGGGATCACATATTTGACCAGCTGCCAGGGAAAATTCCAGTAACCTCTGAAACCCTAAACATTCCATTTTGTAGGATTATGGGGAAAAAATGTTTCATCTTTCTGATAGAGAAGCACCAAAAATTGAGAGTTGCCAGCTCATCTTCTGCTGTTCCGATGGAAGGAGCTTGGGCGGGCTATTTTTAGGTTAAAAAGCTGTACTTTGCTAAGATAAAAGCTGAGGCTCTTTCAAAGCAAAAGCCTTAAAGTGTGAAATCCATCAAGTCTGTTATCCCCGGGGAGCACGGTGGCAGTGTCAGGCTGAGGCAGTGGTGAGCTGATGGCTGGGTGAGTGTGGCCCCTCGCCCTGCAGGGTTTGGAATCTCTCTCCTCTCTTCACTCCAACAGCAGCCTGGCACCCAGATTTAGGGAAAACCTGGGAGCTGAGATGCAGGTTCTCTCCCAGAGCTCTGTGGTGACCTGGTGTGTCACTAGACAGACACGAAATGAAGGACACACGCAGTCAGAGCAAAAAGGCAGAGAGGTTTATTTTTTACTTGGGTTTATATAGATTTTGGACAATGACCAGGGATTGGACAAACGAGGTTGACACCTCTCCAATCACACTGGTCAAACTAAAAATCCATCAATTGCCCCTCCTCCAAAAAAGAATGTAAACAAAAAAAACAGTTTCCAAAACATCACTTTTGTTTACCTAAAAGTCCGTGAGAAACTCCACTACAAAAATGCCAACACCAGAAGGCTGAAAAAGATCAGAGCAACACTGGTGGTCTCTGCTCTCCATGGAAGAGGGTGCAGGGCTGTTGTTACAATTCAGGGCGGCTCATGTAATGACACGTAGCACTCCGATTTCTACAGAGGCCTTATAGCAAAGTTTATTGAGAGACAGATTCTTTTATACAGTGTTTGGGTACAATGAATAGGATTGGTCCTGTAGGGCACCACCTTTTTGTAAACATCTCTACCAGTAAACAAGTTGGAAAAACAGCAGGTGTCAGGAGGAGGAGATCGACAGGGATTGTTTATAGGGATTGTTTTGGGTTCCTCCTCACGATATCCCAGGCCAGACTGGGAGAGTTCTGTCCTTGGCTTTCCCTCAGGCTTCAAGGCACTGCCTGGAGCCTGAGAATCCATGTTCTGACCACTGTCAGTTCCCACACAGGGCTGTTTGTCAGGGGCTGGAAGGAGTGGCTGGAAGTCCTGGTGCTGTGGGAGCTTGGGCTGGCTGCCAGGCAGGAAGGAGATGCAAAGGCACATCCAGGTTCCTGCCTGAGAGACACTCCTGGTTCGTTCTGGATGTGCTTGTGGCGTGGGGAAGGGTGCAATTAACCTCTGCAAGTGGTGAATGGATCAATGTCCATAGGGAATGGCAGGGGGGAGGCTGGGGAAGCACAGCAGGATCTGAGAACAGGCAGGAACCAGCTCACCTGAGGCCAGGCAGCTTTGTGTGCCCAGGTGTGGTTTTATTCCCCAGGAATGTGGCCATTTTGACAAGTTTTTCAACCCATTGATACTAAAAATAAAACTGTTCCAAACATTCTGAAATTGTCAGAAGTGCCCCAGTTAGGTACTTATTGAATATTCTCATCCCTTTCAGTTTGAAGCTGTAGTGAGCAGCTGTGGGAAGAGCAAAACAGACACCTAATTCTGGAACAGTCTGACCCATTCTCCTTCCCTATTCACAACCAGGTGAAAATTTCCACCTCATTCACACTGAAAGGTACCACTGTTCAGCCCAGTAACCTCAGGAATACAGCACAGGAACAGCCTCCTTGAATTAACCCCACCCTTAAATTGCCGTGTGCCTTAACCTCAGGTCATTTAAAAATGAGACTGATTTGGTTTATTTCCTACGATCTTCCTGGGCTGGTGCAGGATAAGAGTTTTGCAGCCACCTACAACCCATTCTGTGGAGTGTGGGGAGAGATCTCTGGTGTACTGGGAGTGGAGGGTCCTCTGAGGTGCCTTCCAACAGAACCCAGTCTGTGTTTCCATGATTCTGTGGCACCTGCTGCTGTGCCTCTGCCCTGAGCCCCATCTGCCAGGAGCCCTGGACTCAGCACTGAGAGACCTCTCAAACCTTCAGGTCCAAGTGCCACAGGTGACTGTTGCATTTTCTCTCAGCAGCAGGCTTGGTACTTATGTGAAGATATCAAAGCACTCCATCAATATGAATTAATTCATAAGGAGGTTGAACTGGTGAGAAGCAAAGCAGTGATGGGAGAAGTGGCCAGTGAGGGATGAAGCTGAGGAAAGATCCCCAAGTTCACCATTCCTCAAGTGCCACTCCAGGACTCGGTGCCAAGAATGGGCAAATCTGATACGTGCTGGGAGTGAAATGTAAATAAACAGCTCAGGTAACTGTCTTCCCTCAAAAGGCAAAGAAAATAAAGAAATTGCAATGATTTAGTTATTTAACCCTCAGTGAGAAACGAAAAACTGAAAATATATTTTCCTATGAAAATTTAATTATTGTTTATTCTGTTGAACTGATTTCATTTCTCTATGAAGGTCACAGTCTTCTGCCCACGAGAAAAAAAATTCTTTCAGAAATGGAGTTGAAAACCAGAAAATTACAGAAAGCAGAGAAGCTCTCATCTGACTTAAGCTTCAAGGATGGGATTTTCAAAGATAACTAAGGGATTTAGCAGTCTGATTTCCTAATCTGAAGCCCAATTGTCCTTGAATGAGATCTCCCCAGACAGACATAGTCCAGAGGGAAATAGATCTACTGGAAAGGGAAAAAAAAGTGCCAACTCTATAAATGGGCTTTTAAGAAAAAAGAATCCTCCGAGTAATGAGGACTTTCAGGAAGTGAGGATACATTACCCAGGAAGCACCAATGGATAAAACCCACAAGAGGGTTTTTTAAAAACATCTGTGTTCAGGAATGAGCTAAAAAGCTGGCTGAGATGCTCTTCAGTTTAGCTGAAAACATCCAGTAATTTTAATGTGATAAAAGATCCTGAAACATCTGTCCAGGCCACTGCTAACCTTGCTCTGAGGAGAATTCTGCCATTGCTGATCTGCTGGTGAGAGAGAGGTGGCTGGAGCCAAGTTTTGTGTGAGGCAGCCCAGACATCTGAGGGCTTCTACAAAGAAGTCTCACTAAGATTTGCTAGAAAAGGCTGAGAGAATCTCTTCCCCTCTGGCGGCTGCATTAATAGTCCTGTGGCCATGACTGAAATTTCTGAGTGTTTGTTGGGTAGTGTTGTGTGAGGAATGGGTTGGTGACAGTGCCCAGTTTTCTCTCTTGATGAATATTCAGGTTCCACAAGTCACTGAAGGTGAAATATCTGAGCACTGAAATGCCAGGCTGGGCTGTGCCAAGTGCCCTGTGCCACATCTCAGGCAGCCTCTCATTGTGAGTATCAGAACTGACCAATCTTAGAGCTGCTTCTGCCTGAGCCTTTGCTGTCCCTGGCACTGTGCAGCTCTGAGCCTCTCTGGTCTAAATTCGGCCTTTTTGTCTCAAAAGCTGCCAATAGATTGGTTTTCCACCCAACCTCCCTTTGATACATTAAAACTTCAGTGTCCAGTGTGGCAAGGAGCTGCACAGCTGAAGCACCCACTGTGTGAAGAAAAGGTCCTTTTAACTGGTTTCACCCAAGGTGTCTCTTAAATCACATTTTTTCCTGCCTGAGAGGGGTCTGCCCTGTCAGATCATAAGGAGTGGGCCATATGGACCAGCAGTATCCCACACCATGGCTCGTGATGAGTGTGCAGGGGAGAGGAAGGTGCTGAATGTCTCGTTCTGGGCATGGCTGAGCTGCATCCCCACATCCCACAGCCCTTCCCTCCTCCCCAGCTGCCGCCCCTACAGGGATCTGAGCCTGTGCCTCTCACACGGGGCTCGAGCTGCACGCACCAAGCTTTGCAATTACACTGGGAATCTCATTCCAGAGGGGTTGGGAGAGAGGGGATGGGAAGGGAAGGCACTGCCAAGTTTATTATCTAGGGGTTTGTTGGCTTGGATTCTTTTTTTTGTTTTTTCTGTAGATGACAATCTACGTGCAAGTCCCTTCCGTGCGTTCATTACTGGGGATTTTATAGCCTAATGAATCCGACTCATCTGCGTAATCGCATTGTTTTCCACTGCTCCAGATGTTCTGTGCAACACCTCTGGCTCACGAGCTCCTATTTAAACATTTCTTGTAAACACCAAAAGCTGTTTGTTTGTTTTAATGTTCCATCACATCCCATTACCCAGTGAAGGTGAAAGATTGAAATGCAACGTTGTCTTGCCAAGAGAATTTTTTTCCCCTCCTTCCTCCCTCTGCTTCCCCTGATGTATCCGTGTCTGGTGTCTAATTAGTATGCAATGGGATGCAGAGATTCCTCTGTTAAATATCTTGTTTCTTTCTGCTTGCCTTGATCTCTGGAAGGAGGCTCGTGCTACGTGGAGATCTGGGGGCTGCCTCTTTCAGATGCTGAACAATTTCACCATTCTTGCCTCAAGTGAGGATTCAATCTATTGTTGTGTCAGGGATACGGTGCCATGGGACTCGGCTCCCCATCTTCCAGTTATTCACATCAGGGAAAAATAAATACCAGAGGTAAACACTGCCTTGCAGCAGCACTGAGCACATGCTGCAGTGACATTAGAGCTTGTCTCCAGGCTATTTTCAAAACTGCAGGGCAGCCAATCCTGCTGAATTCTGTGAGAGCTTATTTTAGCACCAAAGCAGGTGTGACTTAACACCTTGGGACGGATGTAGCAGGTGGAGTTGTGATCTGGACAGATAAAACAGCGAGGAAACCTTGAGCATAAGTTAAATGTAGGTAACAGGGTGGCTCAGTGGGCTCTGGAAACAAAGAGGGTTCTCTTCATTTTACAAAGTGGTTCCACTGTATTTTCAAAGTCACATCTCGTTTAACTCATATCTCTTTGGGATCTGGATTTACTTGGAGTGGCTTGGGATTTCTGCATGGGCAATATGGGCAGACATTTCTAATTTTACAGAGTGTGATGAATTAAATAAAAGTAACATGAATTTTGCATTGTAACCATTGCACTAGGAGAAGTCTACTGTGGTCAGTAGGTACCCCAAGAAATGGAACACCAGAAGTCAGCTGGGGGAACGTGTTTTCACACCTCAATATGAAAGAAATGAAATTTTGAAGCAAATCTCAGGATAAGATTGGAAGTAGAAAGGAGAGAAATGTTCACGAGACAACTCAACCACTTGGAAAAGTGATAGTGATAGGACCATTAAGGTTGGAAAAGACCTCCAAGACCTCCAGGTCTCATAGAGGAAAAGAGAACACCAAATTAAGAGCCAAGAAAGCACCAGGGGAGACTCGAGGTGGGTATTTCAGTCAAGCTGTCAGAAGTGAAGCTTTAAATATTTCAAAATTATTGTCAACGTATTAGGTCTGGCAGATTGACTCAGTCTTATGTTCTTTTGAGAAAAAAAAATTATGAAAAACTAATAACAAGTCTGAAGTCTGGCAAAGCTGCGCTGCTTGCTCCAGTCTTAACAGATAACGTTTAGAGGATTGATGGAGATTAACAGCTGATGAGATGAGTCTTTGGAGCCTGTCAAACATGGAGCTGCCTGAGCTCTCTCTTGCTTGAGAGCTGCAGGGCTTCCACCAAGGAGAATGTGAGTTAGAAACCTTGGAGAATACTGCATTTATAGGGGAAAATCAGATTAACCCACAGGGAATTGGCAGGTGGGAAGGGCAGGGGACACTGGGGCCTAGAAAAAGGACTCTGTAGGAATTGGGTGTATGAAATAGGACAGCAGGAAGGAGACTGAACAGATTTATTTTCTTCTGAGAAGGAAGCTGGGAGACTGTTCTGAGGGAATTACAGGAGTTGTTTTCCTGCCTGAGAAGGTGGCTCTCACAGCCAGAATATCAACAGCACCAGAGACCTTCAGCACCTACTTTGTTAATAACACACCAACAGAAATATTTATGCTGTAAGGGTTGGGTTTGTTTCTCTTACCCACAGATTAAAACAGCGGGTGACACATAAAAATGAAGATAAATCTGCTTCAAGTGAGATGCTTTATGCTGAAGCAATATTGAACTTTATTTGAGTTCTACTCTTCCAGATTTAGGGCTGGGTGTTTTTTTTCCCTTTTTAAGAGATGTAAAGGAAATTATTCCAAAAGAAATCTTAAAAAAACCCCACATAATCTGTGGTTATTCAGCATACTAGTTTTGATCAATGCCAAGTACTTTCTTCCAGTTTTGATATTTTAAGCATTACAGATCTGCATAAAATATTTTTAATGGAATCACTTCAACCTCCAAAAAAATTCGAAACCTTCTGCTCTGATAAAGTTGAACCTTATTGGGAACATTTCATTTCAGTTCCATTTCTTCCGGAAAAAGAATCACTTAAATTGACGTGTTCCTCAGGATAGGTTGATTTCAGTAAAATGCCTTTTTTTTGTCATAAAAAGAAACTTCAGCAGAACATTTTTCAACCTGTTCCAGTTCTGACTTACTGCATGTATATTCACTGTCATAAAAGATTTATATATGGCAGCATTTTAATAATTTCTTCTAATTTCATCCAACCTTCCTGAGATACTTCAGATGTTTAATGAATGCAGCCAGATAATTTTCCACCCATTTCTCTTTACGTTTTTCATCAAGTAAACCTGGTTTTGCCATCCACTCCTTGGTTTTATGCTGTGTTCATGGAGGTCAAACCTTAGTAAACCGGAATTCCAAACCTGCATTTTTCTTATTTATAGAACTGCGTTACTAAGGCTTGGATGAAGTCAGGCCACATTTTGCTTTTTTTCTTTAAAAGAAATCCAGTGAATCCAAAAGACCAGAGATGGCATTGCCATTACCTCCGTGCACGTGGGAGAGTGAGACAAAGGGTGGAAATGATCTCACCTAATTTTATCCCCCGAAAAGGTATCTGGGCCAACGTTGTCACGCAGGTTCCTGTGAGGCAGAGGAACACCTCCAGAGTGTGAATCACTCCATGGATTGTAGGGAGAGGTGGTGCTCTCTTTGGAGATCTCTCTTGCACTCCACTGACTGGAGTAGCAGCACAGGCAACTGATTCTAAAAATTTTGTGTAGCTCATGTCAGACAAAAATGGATCTTGGCTTTTGTGATAAGCCTAAGGCTTCCCAGAATATCTGAGGCAGAGTCAGAAACCAAATGTGTATCTGCTGAATTCAAGGCTGATGCCTTAATCATAAGATGGAACTTCCTTTCATAATCCTGACTCTAACTTATTTCAATAATTCAGCATATTTCCTTCAAAGAACAGGAGTGGGACATCTGCAGAATGATGAAAAGCAATTATTTAGTTGGGCAGACGAATCATGCTAAACACTTCTGCACTCTAGAATTCTGAAACCATGTGAACTTTTGCAAATGCTCCTGAGAGATGCCACAGGGAAGATTTCCTTTTCAGAGAAACGATCTGAGAGTGGAAAGCATTTCACACAAGAGGAAGCAACATATGCCGCTACAACCTAGGAATAAATAGGAAAAATAACAGGGGAATAACAAGTTTTTCTTTTGCTGGCAAGACTGTTATTGCCTGAACACAGGAAACACAAGCCATGAGGTGCATCACCAATAAACCTCTTGTTATGACAGATTTTCTGACTGGAAAAACCACTTTCATCATATCTACTTCCTGCGTGAGTTTACGTGAGGCCCCCGCAAGCACGTCCTTACAAGGGCACGGAAATAGATGATGAGAAACATCTCCATCATCCATCCTCTTTTACTGGGACAAAACACAGATACTCTTGGTGGGCTTTGTTTCAGACTATCCAGAACCTACCCCTGTGCACATGGAAGGTTTCCCCACCAGGTCTGGAATGTGCTCACTGCTAGGTGGGGGTGGGAGCTGCCTGGCAGGAGCACATCATCATCAAGGAGTTCTGACAGGATAAGAGGAAAATATGAGATATCTACAGAGGATTGTACTGACTATTTGCTAAGGGGAATTGTGGGGTTGTGTGGGAACTGACAATGGTCAGAACACAGATTCTCAGGCTCCAGGCAGTGCCTTGAAGCCTGTGGGAAAGCCAAGGACAAAACTCTCTCAGTCTGGCCTGGGAAACCGTGAGGAGGAACCCAAAACAATCCCTATAAACAATCCCTGTAGATATCCTCCTGTGACACCTGCTGTTTTCCCAACTCGTTTACTGGTAGAGATGTTTACAAAAAGTTGGTGCCCTACAGGACCAATCCTATTCATTGTACCCAAACACTGGATAAAAGAATCTGTCTTTCAATAAACTTTGCTATGAGCCCTCTGAAGAAATCGGAGTTCTACGTGTCGTTACATGAGCCGCCCTGAATCGTAACAATAGGGTTGGTCCTGGGGAGCCCTGGACAGCCCTTCCTTCCCTGCACGTTCTGTGCATTCAAACGCTGTCTTGGAGGTGTTTTTGTTACACACACACAACACCAGGACTGTCCATGGCCGAAAAGAATTTTCGAAGAGCCTTGCAAGACAAGACAAGTACAGAAGGAGGAGAGAGGGGAGGAAGGTTTATCTGGGTGCCACCTGGGAGATAAATGGCACATCCAAACTCCAGGCTCCAAAGCTGCTGTGCTTTTCACCCAGCTGAGAGAAAACCACAGTCCATGTCTGAGCCAGGTTCCTGCTCTTAGTTCAGTGCCCATCAGTGAGTCCTGATTCTCCAGCACTGCTCACCTTGATTGTCTCTCGCTATAATTTTCATTCCTTTCTCCTAGATGGTGCCTTGCTTACATGATAGGTGAAAAATATTAAATTAGATATCCCTTTACTGGAAATTATAGTCCATTAAAGCATTGTCATAGCTGCTAAGAGACCTTTCAGCCTCCTGGTGGGCTTTGTTTTAGAAACATCTGACAATTCCTGTGGGACCCTTGAGGGGAGTTCAAAGCCAAGGCATTGTAAGCTTGTGCAATTACAGATTAAGTGGTTTAATATTGCAGAGAACAGAGCAGGGGAGAGGATAACGTGCTGGATATCTCTGGCCTTCCCCAGATTGTGTTTCACCGGGCTTTGTGTCTGAGCCATTGTCCTTTGCCTTTTACATCCATCTGCAATATTAAAACACTTAACGTGGGCAGTAATTATTTGAGCTGATGATGCTTTTTCTTTGAACTCCTTGCTGGAGTGCCAAAGGATTTGTTAGATATTGCAATGATATGCAGGGGTTGGAGGGATATTACTTTCCTCCCCTATAGAGCACCCGCAAGACAGAACATAATTGGACCACAAACTTTGAACCTGCTGAAGTTTTTCATCTCACTTTTGGTGTGCACAATTGGCCATTAGATACTTCTCTGGATCACACTTTCCCCGTGATAGCTGAGAGCAATAATAACATTAATTCTTGGCTACCATAGGGTATTTTTTTACATATTGGCCTCAAAGATGTCACAAAGAATTAGGGGGTGGTATTATTTTGTAGGGGTTGATCTAAAGTTTTAAATAAGTGGTAATTTTGTTGGAAAAAATCTGGGCTAAAAACGGCAGCAAAGTTGCCCTGAATTGAGTGAATAGTTCTGTGGAAAAAAATAAAAGGGGGAAAAGAAGTGGACAGAAATGAAGGTTCTGAAAGAAAGAGAAATCATTCTTTGAGGCATACTTACCTCAGTGGTCCAAAATGTTTTTTTTTTTCTTGGGCAGGTTCACCCGCAGGCTGAATAAAAGACAAGAAAAATATGCCTTTCAACAATTAGGTGCAAAATTTTGTCTAAATTTAAATAGAATTATTTCATAACCATATTTCTCACTCTATAGATTCCACCCACCCACTTTTTCCTTTCATCAAATACCTTTAAAAGAAGAAAAAAAATCCCGAACATAACAAAAAAAAGCAAACAAACAAACAAAAACCCGACCAAGCTCGCCCCCAGCTCCAAAAACTTCTTTTGACAATAGCAACAATTCCTGTGGGAATGTCTTTCACATACCTTTGGATAACTTCCAGCTGCAAAAAGGGGTGTTTCAGCTGCACTCAGGGTGTCACTGGGCATCATATTGAAAAAACATGAATTCCTTATCCATTTAAGAGGAAATACCAGGTGTTTTCTGAAGGAATTAAATTGAAAAAAATGGTCCTATTCATTTATCTTGAGACAAGAAAAGTTTGTGGTTCATGCCACACACATTAGTGATTGAAGTGGGAAATTATTTGGTAAAAGTTTATGCAATTTAAGAAAATCTCCCCTAAAGTGGGAGTTGTGTGAGAACTTCATTTTTGATCTATGTGAACAAAACCAAAAAATCCATGAAGCCATTCTTGTTAATTTATGCTAAGTGCTGTGTTGATAGTTGCAGTAAATCTTTACTTGAAAGATCAATGCATAGATAGATAAAGCAGAAAAATAAATAAGAATGGAAGAAATATTGTTAAGCAACAAGAACTGCTTTAAAGTGAGTCCTGGGCTCATCTGTTTTGTCTGCTTATGGTTTCTGCTTATGAGAAATATTGGATTAAATCTCTTTCATGCCATGCACTGCTCTGAGCTCTCTCGTGAAAGATCCCTGGACATCAGAGAGGAAAGTGAAAAGGAGAAAGTGAAGTGCAGGAAGTGAAAAGGAAAAAGTGAAAAGGAAAAAGTGAAAAGGAAAAAGTGAAAAGGAGAAAGTGAAGAGCACAAAGTGAAGAGCAGAAAGTGAAGAGCAGGAAGTGAAGAGCAGAAAGTGAAAAGGAGAAAGTGAAAAGGAGAAAGTGAAGAGCAGAAAGTAAAGAGCAGGAAGTGAAGAGCAGAAAGTGAAGAGCAGAAAGTGAATAGCAGAAATTGAAGAGCAGGAAGTGTCCACAAGAGCTGGGCAAGACCAGAGCTGAAGGTCTGTGTGCCTCCCTGAGCCCTGCAAGCACCTCCAGTGTTGGAAGCAGCTCCTTCCACAGTCCCTGTGGCAGCCCAGCACTGGAACAGCACGTTCAGGTTTGCAGGGTCATTCCAGTAGCCACTGTTAGGCTGTTCTTATGCAATGAAAAGGCTCTTGTTAATTACTGTGACTTCTTTACAATCAGAGGATGTACACATTTGAACCCCAAAGGATCCTCTCCAGAGAATAACCTTTATTTGCTTGATTGCTTCTTTTCAGTTAATTCTGCCTAATTACTATTTTCTTCCTATTAGATCCTAATTATATACAGTATTTTCATTATAAAGTGTAATGTTTCCCAGAGAACTCTGTCAATTACACAGACAATATTACCCGAGGTCTCATTTACTTCATTAAACCAGAGAACAGACTCTCCTCTGATTAAAACTGCAGTTGGAGGTATGGATGTGGTGATGTCCTACCCCTATGGCATAGCTATGAGAACTGACCAGTGGGTGATCACAAAAATCTGATTCATATTTTAAATGGGTAAATGTGCTCCTCTCTGACTTCTGATGGCTTTAAAATCCTGTTTATTTCATCTGTCTTTACAGGGAAGTCAATTGGTGCGCCACCAAAAATTCAACAATTGCATTATTGAATAAATTATCATTGTGTACAGCATGAATAAATACCGTGTAAAGAGAGATCAAAATATTTGAGTATTTAGTCTTATTAGAACTACAGTGTGAGTGAGTGCATAGCAACACAGTGGCAAGGATTGAGAGGAACAGAGGGGATCTAACAGATATTCTTGTCTCGGAGGAGAACAGTCTGTCTTTGTCTTGGATGGGGATAGAAAGAGGATTGATATGAAAGGGAATACATTGGGATGTAACTTGTAATGAGGGTATGGAAGTTGTTGCTACAGGATCCTAAGCCCTAGCCCACAAGGGAATGAAGACTTTCCATTTCCAAGCACAACTGCCTCACTCAAGTCAGTAAAAATCCTCAGCAACAGAATAATTTGAGTGTTGGTGCTTTGCTGTGTGACACCGGGATGTTCAGTTTCCTTGGAGCCCAAATCTTACCCTCCACCTGCAAAATGAGGGTACCCTTTCTCTCACAGCCTGTGTTTGGGGTCAGATCCAGCACATTAATGACTCAAAATTCACAGACCCTGCTCAGCCCCTCACCGGACTAAGGAGCCAACCAGAGTAAATGAAAAATATCATTCTCATGCGAAGCCAGCAGGTGATAACATCACCTGGTAATTCAGGAGTCTGTGCAACTCCAGACTAACTCAGTGTATAATCACAGAAACACCCAGCACACACCCAGCACTTCATAAATAATAAATAACTTATGGCATGGTAACTTTTAATAATAACTAGATTTTCAGGAAGTGTCCCAGAGCCAGATGGGATACCCAGCATGCCCTGTATTTCCCAGAGCTTTACAAGCCTTTCAGGGGGAGTATCCAGAAATCCCACTTTAGTCATAACCTGTGACCGTGGAGCAATTGGCACCTCAGGTTCCCCTGATGTGACATGTAAGAGCCCATTAAAGGATTTATAGATTACAGACCTGCAAGGGGGTCTCANAACCAGAGTAAATGAAAAATATCATTCTCATGCGAAGCCAGCAGGTGATAACATCACCTGGTAATTCAGGAGTCTGTGCAACTCCAGACTAACTCAGTGTATAATCACAGAAACACCCAGCACACACCCAGCACTTCATAAATAATAAATAATAGTATTAATAATACAACTTATGGCACGGAAACTTTCAATAATAACTAGATTTTCAGAAAGTGTCCCAGAGCCAGATGGGATACCCAGCATGCCCTGTATTTCCCAGAGCTTTACAAGCCTTTCAGGGGGAGTATCCAGAAATCCCACTTTAGTCGTAACCTGTGACCATGGAGCAATTGGCACCTCAGGTGNTTTAGTCATAACCTGTGACCGTGGAGCAATTGGCACCTCAGGTTCCCCTGATGTGACATGTAAGAGCCCATTAAAGGATTTATAGATTACAGACCTGCAAGGGGGTCTCAAGGGGTTACCTGTTCTGCTCCCCAGCCTAGTGCTGGATCAGCTCAATTCCTGCCATTCCAGACCTTGTTCCCAAAGGCTTGCTGTGGTTGGACCAGCACCATTCTCAGGAGATGTGTTCCGCTGCTTCATTTCCTGGAAGGAGAAAATCTTTTTCCTAAAGCCTGATGTAAACACCTGTGCTGCAGTTCAGGTCCAGTGTTTATTGCCCTGTATCCTTCTTTTTGAACCTTTTATTCTTTGGAAGGAGACCACCTCCCAACACCTTCTTTACCTTTTCTGCTTAAGCACCCCCAAGTCCCTCTGTCTTTCCCCTTTTTCTGATCATTCTCACTGCTCTCTCCACTTTGTCCACTTTTCCCCTGATGCTGTGCCAAACCTGAATGTTGTGATCCAGCTCAGATTTCACCAATCCTCCACCAAAAGAAACAACTCACTTGTCACTCAGGTTTCTCCCTGATTTATGTGTTCCTGTATATTTTCTGCCCTTTGGTGTGGGACTTTACATTAACCTATGTTATAGATCCTTTTTGCTTTCTAAGCATTTGACATTTTTTCCCCTAGTTTTCCCTGTTTTGAGATTTAAAATCTTATTTGGCTTGAAGATAATTTGGTTAGCTGACAAATACAGACATGACTTTTTCAATAATAAGTAAGTAAGAAGTGTTGCTGTGGTAATAAAGAGATCTTTAGCAAGTCAACAAGAACTAGAAGGGCTCACATATTTCAGCCTCTGGAGCATGAAAATGCATAGAAAAAAAAGAGGCAAAAATAAGTGGAATTTGGGAAAAAAAAAAGTATTTCTTGTAAGGACTTCTTTTCTGTGCAGATTTAATTGGGTGTTATTCTTCCAGATTGGTTTATTGACAGAAGTTTAATGCAGTTAGATATTATCTCACTGCTATCCAAAATCCTAAATCCACCAGGATCTTTCATTATCCTGGTCCTTTTCCTCACATTAGTGAACTCCTCTGTAGATGACAACAGGGCACTGAGTGTTGTGCAGTGAAGTTTATCCCAGTGCTCTGAATTCTGAGTTTTCATCCAGTCCAAAGAGAAATGGAAATGCTTCACAGGAGCTGCCATATGGGTGGGGATAAAGGATGAGTTCAGCAAAGGGCCTGATCCATGGGTGAGGGATTTTTGCATCCTCTGAGCTGGGTGAGCACTGGTAGGAACCATTTCTAGGCTTTTTTTTGGCATGACCCAAAGAAGACTGGCTGGATCTTGTCGACCATCCCTGTTATTAAAGTTATTCCTTCGCAGCCAGATGTGCAAGCAGAAAGTTTGGGATCCCTCTCCAGCAAGAAGAGAAGCCCAGGACAGAGCATGTCCCTGGGGTGGGGGTTTGGGGTCACTCCTGGGGAGGTGACAGGGCAGATCCTAAAGTGGCTGCTGCTCAGGGCTGGCCTCGTGCCAGGCAGGAATGAGCCCCCGTGTCTCCTGCCACAGCTCATTGCCCAGGTTTATGGAGGCTTTATGGGCCATGGCAACGATCCCACCTGGATTTTAAAAGTGCAACAACATGGGGCACTCCCATGGCTTCATGGCCACGCTCAGCTAGGAAAAGTTGGGCCCCCTGCCAAAGCAAAGTGTGAGAGCCCAGAAAAACTGGGGGACAAACAGATAGCATCCCTCAGCACCAAGAAAAACTGGAAATTCCAATAGGCACAAAACATACCCACATAATTCTTCCTACTCAGGCATCCCTGAAGTTCAGGATCTGCTTTTTCTTCATCACTCCCACCATTCTTGAGCCTGAGATGAAAAACTTTTCTTCAAGGATTTCTCTCTGCCGCTTCATGTCTGAGCTCAGAAATGAGCATGATTGGTCTCCAAGTCTTTGGTGAATGTTCTGCTGGTGGAAAATTAGCTCCATGGAAGGGTAAATGGAGATATCCAGGAGCATACGGGCAGCCAGATGGAGAGATGTAAACACAGGGAAAAAACTGGATGAAAAATAAGGCTGAAAGATTGTGTGGATGGATGGACAGTGATTCACTACGGACAGATGGAAATGGAAGCTGTTTGGAAAACAGAATTTCTGTTCAACTGTGACACACTGGGATTTGTTTCCACCCAGAATGAGGAAAAAAAGTCACTATGTTGACATTTTTTAACCAAATGGAGACTTGGCCTTCCCCCACAACGGAAAATGCCTTCCCCCTCCATCCTACACAGTTGTCTCAGAAACAAGGACATAAGTCAATACTTCTAAAACTTTGCAATGCAATATGAAATAAATACATTTGATATTTTAGAGATGTTAGATAAAAGCATGACACAATTAATATTAGAATCATAGAATGGTTTGGGTTGGAAGGGACCTTAAAAATCATCCAGTTACTGCTGTGGGCAGGGAGCTCATATTCTCTATGCTATAAATATGACATGAAATAAAGGGCTGAGGCTAAATGGTCACACACTAGAGAACAATGACAAACATGCCTTCTGTTAAAAATAAACACATTTCCATGAAACACTTGAAATTTAAATGAAAAGCAAAAGTCTTCCATTTCTAATCATTCCATCCTTGAAATCAAGAAATAGCCTGAAAAGAGCCAGTCAAGAATGGAGCAGGGATTGAAAAGGGACTGGGGGTGAGATGGTGGGAAGGTGTCAAGGATGTGCTGCTGAAGGTCCAGAATTTGTCCCTTTGCAGTTGGTGACAGCTCTTCTCAGGGTCAGATGGACCAGCTGGGAGTTCCCCAAGCCAGCAGTGGCTAATGGGACACCAGAACCAAATCAGGCTGTCACAGCATGGGGACAGAATATTTCAGACCAGATATCACACACATTTTAATGCGAATTTTCCTGCATGATGTTCCTGAAAATCCCTGCACTCCAATTTAATGATTTGCAGAGGCCAAGGAAGGCTTCATGAGCCAGAGTTTTTTTAACTTGACTTTTCCTTTCAGTGGGAACATCATTTGTTTCCACTGCAACATGTGTGTGCTGTACAAATGGCTGCTTTGCATCTAGGAGGCCTGATAGGAAAAGTTCTGCTCCCAGCAGCCAAATTGTTAAATGGTCAGTGAATAATAAATCACCTCCTGAACTGTGCCCATGTTCTGCTGCTGCAGGGGATGCTGTGCACTCCAGCCTGGGGATGCAACACTTTTTTAATGGAAAAGATGCACAAAACCTGTGAGGGCTTAGCCCTGGCCTGCCAAGAAAGCAGCAGAATGACACATTCCTGGTGTGGGGCTGTGGATCCTTTCTACAGCAAACCTGGGTACCTTCCCTTCACAACAAATATGTCTGGTGGCATAGCCAGCTGTTGGGCATGAGGAAAAGGCAATTCCAAGGAAGGGGAGCCTCAGAAGGGATTGCTGGGGAAGGCCCTCAGAGCGCCTGTGACCCCGACAGCCCAGGCCCAGATCTGCTGGGACACGATACTTGAGCTCTCCTACAATTTGATCATTTCTGCAGGAGTTACACTGATTTTCCTTCCCCTGCCCTTCTTAATTGGGTCTAGTAAGAAAAAAACTCTGCCTTTTTTGAGCCACAAAGGCTTTAACCCAGAGGATGGATACCCGGGAGATGTGAGAAGACAACCATGGCTTCACCTGGGAGGGGGAGATCATGAAATCACCTCCCAGACCAGCTTTCCATTTGCAGCAGCGACACCAGTGCGTGATGCATCTCTCACATTTCCATCCCCTGTCCTGTTTTTCACGGATCCCTTGCAGGAGGCAGCTCACTGGTGTGATTGCCCAAGGAGGAGGGCAGACGAGTGAGAAATCAGTGTCTTGACACCGACTCTTGGTTCCCTCTCCCCTCCTGAGAGGAGCCTGTGAATAATCTGGCGGTGTCGCTGGGCCTGTTGCATATTCTAATTCCCCCTCGCTCCCTGATTTAGTGCCACTGGTAATGCTTTTGATGTCAGCCTGAGCCAGATAGAAAGCTTTAAAAATTCATAGCTGACCTTTCACTGACACGTTCAGTTTCCGATAGGTGAGGGCCGTGTGGCAGGGCCAGGAGAGGGGAGGGCATTTTTAAGCCTGAATTGCCTTTTTTTTCCAAAACAAGAGAAAACATTTGGGGCGTGGGGGGGAATTGGTGTCTTACTTCTGTACAGGGGAAGAAAGAGAGATGGGAATGGAAATTAAACCGAGGGAGAGAGGCCTCAAAAGCAAAGGATGGGCTTATGAAAAATATATACCCTCAGCAAAGGAAGATGGAATACAAATTGGGTCCCTTTTAAAAATATGTCTGTAGAGCAGACGTTTTAAAGGGTGGGAAGGGGGGATAAGGGGAAAAGGAGAGGGGAGGAGAGGGAGGGGGGGGAAAATGTCTCTTAAATTCAGAGCGTTCAGAACATTTCTGCAGCCTGCAAAGCTGGGATTGTTTATTAGAAGATAAGATAGTGAAAAATGTATTTTGCAGAAAGAAAATAGTAAAGCTGGTTTCCCAGCAGATAAGAAGCCAAACTTCTATTTTATGCTCAATTGAATGATTCAGTTACATTATCTGGAAGGCAGCAGTGAAATAACACCCTTTGGAAATGAGAGTGGGGGAACATGTGGTTCAGAGGATGGCCCAGCACCCAGTGACCAGGACACCCGACCCTGGTGGCAGTGCAGCCCTCCCTCCATCCCACTCCTGGTGTGCCTGTGGATGGGGAGATCTGGGTGCCAATCATCCCCTGCAGCCTGCACAGCATTCCCAACCTGGAAACATGCAGGATTAGTGCTTGTATCTCCATGCTGTTGATGCATCAGTGTGGCTACCTAGAACAGAGGCTGGACAGTTAGAGAATAAAGTGGGTGTTTACAAAAGCCTTCAATAGATACACCTTGGGCAGTATAAAAGCCTCCCAGAGGCTAAATCCAAGACGGACAATGGATGTGAGTTTTTAAGAGAATTATAAGTTTGGTCTATTTGCATATCAGGGGTGAATTCTGCAATTACAGCTTCAAGTAATAAAGTCATATGCCCTCAGTTTGCTACTCCCCAATTCAGGTTTGTTTAAACATTTCAGGGCCTGAGGCAAATGGTGTCCTTGACTTCCAGGCCTAGAGGAATGGTTTTGTCTGACCAAAATGTGAAGACAACAGTTAACAATTAATATGAACAACAGAGATAGGCATTAATGAGGAACAGGATTGGAAAAATACAAAGGTTAAAATCCTAAGGCATCCCTGTCCAGTGGTACTGAACACTTATACTCACAAGAAGTAGGGTTAAAGCAACTAAACCTAACCCTAAATCCTAATCCTAACCCTAAACCTAACCATAATCCTGTCCAGTAGCACTGAACACTGATGCTGTCCAAGAAGTAGGGTGAAAGTAATTAAACCTAACCCTAATACTAAATCTAAGCCTGAGACCCTAAACCTAAACCCAACCCTAACCCTAACTCTTAATGTTAATACTAAATCTAACTCAAACCTCTCCCCTTAACCCTAACTTTAACCCTAACCCCAACCCTAACCCTAACCCTGGCTCTTTTGGGATCACTCCCTCCCTCCTTGTCACATCATGGTCCATCTCAGGCTGGTGTGAGTAGAGAGGAGATCCTCAAGGGGAGGGCAGGGCATGAAGGGTCAGCAGTGTTGTGATGTTTGTCCCTCCACGTCCCCCTTGCAGTCTCAGCTCTGATGTGTGCAGAGGCAGGCGCCGTCTGCTGAGGGAGAGCTGATGTGACATGTGCCAGGACACGTGTGTTTGCCATTTTACAATGAGTCTGGAAGTTTGGGGTTTTCCTCAGAGCTACAGCTTCAGGAAAAAACAAAGAAGGGGGGAAAAATGTACAAAAGCAATAAGAATTTACTCCACCTTTCAGCTGGTTATATAACAGCCTGGTTGTACAAAATGAGTACCCTGTACTGGTTCAAAATCCAGGGGAAAAAATATTGTTTTAAACAAAAACTCCATGAAGTGAGCACAAGTAATTCCCACGACTATTTGTCCCAGAATTCTTGGATGATGGACTCTCCATTTTTCGCTGCTCAAGGTTGGCAATATTATTTGCCGTGCTGCTTAGGAGCCTTGGCTTTTTTTTTTCCTTTTTGTTTCCCTTAATATAAATGTCATTCCTTCCTAAACCTTATGGCTCCCTCTGCAAATGAAGAAACAAATGAAGCATGTGGCACATTAGTGCCAATCTTTCCCTTGCACCGAAGGATCTGGCTCACAAGTACGGTTATTGTGTCCTTGACAAGTCCATTTTTTATTTACTGAGCCATTTAATTTGTGAGTCATTATTTGCATGGGCCTTTCCACACTGACCATCCACTGAGAAATCCACTGGAAAAGGACACAGCAGCTTGGGGCAGTTTTTATGGGTCTCTGCCACAGGCAATTTTGGCCACTACGAGAAGCTACAGCAGACTTGGCGTTGATTTATAATTCAGGTTTTAGTTGTGAAGTTAAAGGAACTTAAAATCAAACTCCTGTGCCAGGACTTGTGGAGGGGAATATTTTTCTGCAGGAGACCCAGGTGTGGTGATGGCCATGTCCAGCTGTGGGCAGGGAGGTTGGTGGCTCCAAGCTGGTCCTTTTCCACCTCAGGTTATTTTTAGTGGATGTTCAGATGACTCCTGCTTGCACTCCAGCCCCAGCAGGCAGATGTTTCACAATAATTGGCTTAAACTGACCATGGATAACAGCAAGATTTGGGAAGACAAGAACTGAATTCCATTGAGAAAAAAGAGTATTTATTGAGCAGAAAGTCTGTACCTTTGCAGAGACACAATCCCCCAGAAACAGGATGGTGATTTAAAGAATGAACTAGAGAAATTATTCCTTCTTGACCACCCCAGGTCTGGATACGTCTTGAGGGACTGTATTTGATTAACTGTATAAAATTATGGCTTATTATATGATTTTATGTCCTGATGAGGGCTGAATTGCCACCACAGCAGGTAGGCATTGATTAGACACAAGAAAAAGAAAATCTTTGCTCCAGCTTTAACTTCTGAGAGAGCATAAAAGTCAGAAAGGAAAATCTTCAAGTCCATAGAGTCACTGGGTGGGGACCAGAACCCGATTTCTATTCTCCAAATCACACTTGCTGGAACTTCCTTGTCATTTTCAGCACTGAGTTTCCTTTCAACAACACTCCTATGTATCAGTTTGATCCATGATTTTGACAACAATGTGTCAAAACAAGTCCTCCTGAAAAGGTCTGAGGGAATTTTTTGCTTCTGCTTTTAGGATCTATTTCAATAGCGCTGAACTTTCCATTTCCACCTTGTAGTTTTTCATTACAGTGTAACATACACTGGTGAGCTGATAAAGTCCTGAGGAGACATGCAAGACATTTTAATCTTGCTTAATGGTTTAATCTTTTCCATATGAAACTCTGGAAGGTTTGGGGTTTTTTTTGTGTCGAAAGTTTAAAATATTTTGACTTCCAGCCCAACAGGGAGGCTGAGTGGTGCCAAGCTACACTGCTTTCCTGAGCCAATTTTCCTTTTTAGGGGCTTATGTTGATAATAAAGGTACCTGACAGGGTTTTCTGACACTGTCATTACTTTCCTATCACTATTCAAAAGCTAGAAATAAATATTTACCTTTTCTTCTCCCAAATCTGGTAATGAAATTTTAAGCCTTGACCGCTCGCTGACAGAATTTTCAGCAGGCATTCCAAAGCGGGAGAGTATTTAGAGAAAGGAGATCTCCTAAGGGGAGGAGAGATTGAGAATGAGGGAGACGATTCATAGCTCACTCCCTGCTATGGATGAGACAGAGCTGCAGTGCCCAACTACTCAGTAATTGAGGAACTGCTGACCCTGCTCCTGGGGAAAGCAGAGGAGACACTGAGGAGGCCAGGACAGCAGAGGGTGTGTCTTTTAGATCACACAGTCTTCACAGCACACCTGTGCAAAGGATTTTCTTAGTACAATAAACTTTTCCCTTTTCCTCCTCTCCTCTCCTCTCCTCTCCTCTCCTCTCCTCATCTTTTGGGGTCACAAATAAAATATCGATTTGCTCAAACCTCTGCATTATATGGGCCAAAGAACAGAAAGAAATTGTAGCTTGGCTTGAAACTGGGAAACAAGCTACTCCAACCAAGCAGGCACAGTAGGAATTAATGAAAGGTTGAGGATAAAGTAATTTTTCTTAGCGTTTGGTATTGTTTTGTTAATCAGTAAAAGAAATGTCATTTTTCCAGGCCTGTGGGGACTAAAGTAGAAGCCCAGGAGATGATTACATTGGTTATGAGCTAAAGTACCTTTCTAGGAGATAAAAAATGTCTGGCTGACTAATAACTATGAGACAACAACAGGAAAAGAAGAGAGAGGGGAGGGAAAGAGAGGCTGAAATGCAGTTGGAGTCACAGAGGTCTGTGGTGGAGCATTTTAAGGTGCACACAACTCCCCCCCAGCACACCCAGAACCATCTCTGCAATGTCTGCTGCTTTCCTGACTTGGTGAAAATACTGCCACAGAAGCAGCAGAGTGTATTTATGGGGAGAACACAAGAAAACAAATGTTTCATTCCCTGAACTCTAACCTCTCCTGATATTAATGTGTGTGATAAATTTGTTGGCTAAAGGCAGGAGATAAACGAAGTGCATTTAGCCACCAAATTGCATTCCTTGCTATCCCTCAGGCAGAGGAGACAGGGAAATGCTGGCCACTGTTTTCTCTGGCACCCTGCACATTAGGCACAATCCCAGTGAGTAACAATCCCAGCTAGCAGGTACTTTATTCCCACAATATCCAAAAAGAATGGAGCCTGAACTGCCTCCAGAAAAGATGCCAGAGTTGAGTTTTCCCTCTGCAGGGTGCTCCTGACCCTGCAGCCCTGCAGCAGCAATCCCACCCCAAAGGCTGCTCCTGCCTGGGGGAGATTCCAGGCTCTGCCTGTGCCAGTCACACTGGGGTGAGTCGAGCAGCATTTCAGAGGTGATTTATTCTGTTCATGTTGTAGCCTTTTGATAGCATTATTCACCAATTTTCTCCTCCCTCTTCCTCCCCTACATACCCTGTTTATAAAACTGCTGAAACAATTTGTAAGTAAGTTTAATAGATCAGATTCATAACACTTTGCCAGCAAATTATTACACGAGTAATCCCCGTGCCTCTAAGCCAGGAAGTCAGCAAGAACAAGAAGAGAAGAGATTTCCTATTCTCTTGCATGTTGCAGTGCCTGGTGGGAAGGCATGAGCTGCTTTCCTGGAAGTTTGGTACTTCCAATGTGCAGGTGAAAGTCACAGAAGTTGTTTTGTGTTATTCTAAAAATTGCACAACTTTGTACGAAGTTGATATAACATCCTGCAATTTATTTGTTTTAAATGTTGGGGTTTTTTAATACAGAAATTGTAATCCATTGTGCACCACTGGTGCACAAATAAACGTGTCTTCCCAAAAAATTTGGAGATAATCATCTTATTATACATTTTGTCTCTATTATTTATCACTCTCTGACACTGATAGAAAATTAATGGGCGCATTTAGGATGAGGCAAAAGTGACTTTTAGTCCTGCTGTAAGAGATGTCACTCCCCTAGGACAAAATTTGAGCCACATCTTCAATGTGGGCACTGCTGAGTCTGTTGGGAGGGTTGGGCTGAGCTCATCTCCTGCCTCCAGCCACACTCCCAAGAGCAAGGCATCCCTGCTCTTGGGTGAGCTGTGAAAAACGAGGGTCACTCTCCCGGTAGAATTTCAAAAGTTTAATAAAAAGACAATAGGAGACAGAAATAAAGCAAAGGGTTAAACGGCCAGGTGCTTGGCATTCAGCCAAGAGCACACCTATAATCTTGGAGAAATTCCTTAAATACCTTTTCTATTACATCAGCCTGTTGCATATTCATAGACTATTATGCATATTCATATTTTTTCCAGGAACTGTTTAGCATGGCCATCCCTTGGACCTGCCTTTTCAGAGCATGCCTGTTTCTTGGCTGTGGTTTTGTTATCACCTCCAGTTTGGGCTGTGGTCCATACTCTCTTCAGACAGTAGGTGCTGATAATTTGGCATATCAATAACAAGGGTCTTCGTGTTCACGGGATGTTATCCCAAGCAGATAGACAGTTCAATTGCAAGCATAACTATCTATCAGCTATTCTAATACCATAGTTAAGCAAAAATATAAAAACTCTATCCTTACAGCAGAGTTATTTTAAGATTACACATATAACATTCATCTTAATATTTGTGAAAAGCCAACTTTATAATATGTGTTTATAACAGGGCCATGGAGCTTGCAGCTCCTTTGTCCCTCTCAGCTGATCACAAAGGGGCTAACAGTTTTAATTACATTTTTAATTCAAAGCCAATGTGTTTCAATACATTTTTAATACAAAGCCAACAAACTCGTGACTCACTCACCCCAGTGAGCTTTGTCCCTGTGGATGTGCTCCCACAATGTGCCAGGGATGGGTTGGGATGGGGGAAAATCCTCTGTGCTGTGACTTCCATGTGGTGGGAGATGGAAAACCCAGATTTTCTCATGAGTCGTCTGTGGGTTCTTCCTCCCTCAGGGGTGTTTTTGTGTCCACACTCAGTGACAGTGAGAGGGAAGAGGAAGGCAGGTGAAGATATCCCTGGATCCCACAGCCAGCCTGTTCCCTAAATTCAGATAAAATCCTTGGGGCTGAGCTCCTGCACGGACATTCCTTCTCCCACAAGTAAGATCATTCATCGACTCCTAATTTTGTTTTATTTCCTTCAGCAGACTTGGCACTGAAATGGAGTTTAATGAGTGAAGATCTAACTGTCTGAGACTGACAACTTTGGTGGTGCTAATGCATCCTGTGCAACTTATGCATAAAACAGACAACTTCTCAAGGTCACTGGGTACTTGCTTTGGTGCAGCAACAACAGTATCACTCTTCCTTCCAAACCCAGCAGATCAGATAAAGCTGAGGAAGTATTTAGAACCTCACTTAGAAACAGGAAAAGGACATGTTCTCTCCAGGTACTCAAATGATTCTTTTAAATTAGCAGGTGATTTAGTGACATTAACCTTGAAAGGCCCCAAATCTATCCAGCAAATCTAAAAGGAATGGAAGCGATTTCTCTGGATTGGTGAGGTATAAAATTACATCGTCAGTGTATAATAGCTGAAACTCTCTTATTGATGATTAACCACATTTATTAACAGCAGCCTATAATCCCAAGATGTTATTTGTACAATGACTGAGATGTAATATAGAGCTTTCCAAAGGACCAGATCATGAAATGCACCAAAGGTCACCACAAAACCCCGGAGAAATTAGAACATCAGTCTTGAAAGAAATCTATAGCTAGTTCTATTGGCCCTTCTGTCTAGTGCAAAACAATTCTGACAGGTTGATTCCTCCAAAAGTTTCCTTATTTTTCATTTCAGCCCCTGATTGCAGGTTTAGACCTAAACCTTACCTGTGCTGGAGATTTTAGCACTGTTAATGCTGATGGAAACTCCTGGGAGGCTGGGAAGAGCAGCTTTGATGAGCTTTGGGTACAAATCCTGAGGTGGTAGGGGAAAGGAAGCTTCAGAGCATCTGGCAACAACACCTGCTTACTCGGGTGAGGTTTATTTAGTTGTGTGGATTTTTTTAGGGATTCTTTACAGAGCTCAGCAGATCGGTGGAAATGCAGGAGTCACAATATCCAGTTGTGTGTCTTTATTCTGCCTCCTTCCTGCCCCCAAACTGCCTGATGCTAAAATCTCAGCAACTGAATTTCCTTGAAAGCAGAAGCTCCGACTAATCAGTGGTTGGAGCTACCTTAAGTTCCACTAAGTAGTTTCTCCCCAAATTTACTTTGTGCTGGAAAATAGATCCAAGTAACGGCAAATAGCAAAAGTTCTACTGACTTCAGATGCATTAAAAGCAATAAAAGACATTTTTAATACAAATTAACTTCCAGTAAAAATGAATTAGGTTGTTCCTGGAACGTAACTTGGGAAAGCCCAGCTGCCAGGGCTGTTAATCACGTCATGCCTTAAACAATCTGAACTGTTTGCAGTGGGTGAAGTGATTCCACCCAAGTGGAGCTTCCTGATGGATTAATGTCCACCCAGAATTCCCATTCCTGCAGTCAGGATGAGCTATGCATGGCTTGAGCACCAAGGATCCCCTGAAACATCTCCGTGGACCAGGAATAGTGGTCCAGCCTCTCCGTAAAGTTGAAATGCAATTTTGTTTTCAACTGTTTTAATTCTCTGCCAATCTCAAGTTAAACTCAGGGCTCCTCAGTGATCCCCATGTTCACCCCAGTAGAGCACTGCTGTGTTTTGGTCAATAACTGGTGTGTTCCATGGCAGAGGTGGTGGGATTTTGATGTTATGGTATCTGTCCTTCTGTGTGTGGTCTATAAATCACTCTTGCTGCCCCTGAAACTGAAAATCATCTCTGAATGTAAAGACAAAATTGCCAGTGAAACACAAGGGTGTCCAGCTCACCTACCTAGAGAACATACACAAAACTCAAAAGTACATCTCACTCTCCACTTGCATGAAATTACTGAGGCAGAGAGGAGACAGTTTGTCCTGAATTTTAAATAACATTCCATTGCAAAATGCTGGAGTTAGCAGTGGCAGCTAAAAGCTCTGCTTTGGCTTTCTGAGCTGAGGAGGAAATGCACAAGATGTTAAAAAAAAAATACTAAAAAAATTTATATAAACCTAGAACTGAACTATCCTCTTGAAAATCATTTGAAAAGGGCAGAGTATTGGAATTTGAGACAACAGGAAGAAAAATGATCTTACTTTGGAAAGTCTGTTTGCATTCTAATGAGAGAGGTTATTCTTGGGAAAATAGGCACCTTTCCTGCACTCCTGCAGCAGCGGGTGGGATGTCAGGGACAGATATCACACTCCCTCTGACTTCTTCATGTTGGACAGACAAAAATTATAGCCATTGACAGCAGTTAATGAGAACCTCTGAATGGAGCCAGTTCCATAAAAGGAGTCTATTAGAGCTGAAAGTGGCTTTCCTCCTTCAAAAATATTGTGGAGAGCTTGAAATGCTTCCCCTCTCTTGAATTAAGACAAGAAGCTGACATCTTTGAAACCTTTGCAAACCTATAATCAGAAGAAATATTTCACACTGGAAAACTGAAAAGGGTTTTTGTCTGGTATTTGAACAGCTCCCTCCCCTCCATAATTAAATAGCTAAAAGGTAGCATAGTTCTTTGTTTATTTTAAAGTCATGACATTAATAATTCTGCATTAATTTAAAAATGGAAAGTCATATTGAACTGGAAAATTGGCATTTTTCAGAGAAAATGTCAGAACAAAATGTTTTGACAACCCTCAAACTTGGAAAAATATGGTATTGAGGAACAAGCCAAAACCATTCCCCGGCTTGTAAAGTTTCACCATCCTGTGGAAAAATGTTGCTGGGAAAAAAGAAAAGCCAGTTCTAGAGTTGGCTGTCATTTGTGTGTGTTGTACAGGTATCTCCAGGCTTTCTGGTGGAGCTGCTGATCCAAGCACCTCCTTCCACTCCCAGAAAGTATCTTCAGGGCTATCTTCATCCCCTTCTTCTTGTGATTGCCTGTGCATGGCTCTGGGTGAATCAGAAAAATGTCTCCAGAAAAGAATTCCCCATGGCCACAACTTTCACATCCACTTTTCCCATGTAGCCTGATGATCTCCCATGCTGGGTAACAGCTCCCTGTGCCCTCACAGCCCAGAGCTGCTGCTCCTCCCCTCAAACCTCCTGAAAACCCTCATTATCACTCTTACCAGCTGTGCCTGCAGTCCTTGGGAGAGATGAATGCCCTCTGCAAGGCCTGGAGACGGGAACATTTCCTCCTCCTCCTCCTTGGAGCAATGATCTCCAGTCAAGCTGGGCATTGGCCACGGAGCTGAGAGTGTCAGCAATCTTCAGAGATGCTTGGAGCTGAGGGTGGGGATTTTGGACCACTTTGGTTCTTCCTACACTACTCCATCCCCTCATCTCCTCTCCTCCCCACCCTGCCCATCCAAGAGGAGCTTCACAGGAAGTTCTCTGCTGCCAACCCGAGCATCTCTCCCTGTAGATGAGCCGGAGGAGCAGATAAGGAGGGTTGGATGACAGAGGGAGGCTGCAAATGAGCTCCCATTAGCAATTGCTGTATATCTGGTGAGGGGCTGGTAAACAGTTCGCACTTATCTCTCCGCTCAGCATTTAGCTGATTTCCATAATGAGCTCCATTGAACTGAGAGGCCTCGAGGTGTCCCAAGGCTGTTGAGATGCAATGTGTTCTCTAAATCTGATTTATGTAAAGGTGAAGGCAATTGTGTTAACAAAGGAGAGGAACACGATCAACATGCAGCCTGCGCTGGCTGGCAAGAGCGCGGTGGCTGCGCCTGGCGCTCTCCGAGCGGGATCTGACAGCAGCCAGGGAGACATTGAGATGCAGCCTTGGAAAACACAGCCAGGAGGAAGATGTGTGGGGCTTGTTTATTGTTATCTTCATTTCCCCCCCCCTCCTCTCCCCGTCCCTCTTCAGAAGAGAGAAAGCTGCGGCTCTGAGGTTTGCAGAACATCTCAGAGGGAGAGGAGCTGCCTGTGCCCGGTGGCTGCAGGGTCCCTCTGAGCCCCAGTGCTGGGGCTCTGTGCCACCCTCAGCCCTATCTCAGCCTGCCAGGTTCCTCTGCAGAAATCTCACTCCGGGCCCCAGCACAATCTCAATTCCTCCTGCTTGCTCAGGCGCAAAATCCTGCAAACCCCAGCAGTCCCTTCTGTGGCTTTGAGTCTATCTGTCATAACCATGAACAAAGGAAAGAAAACTCACACAGGCTTTTTACAAAATCATTTATTTCTTTGCATCATCTCTGAGGGCCTCTATTTCCATCCTGTGTCCATGCACTCCATGCTGACAATCAGAGAAGCTTTCCAAGGTCATGCACATCAGCAAATACTTGGAGGCAGCTCTGAGGCAGGTGGACCTTGACAGATTTTGGCCACAATTTACAGGCAGCTACTGAAACTATAAAACAATTTCACTGGGGAGAAAGTAGAAATCTTGTCATGTGACTGAACAGAAATTAAGACTCTTGGAAAAGGTAAAAAATCACTGGGAAGAGATGCTATCGTTGGGAATAATTCTACTTGGGTTGTAATGGGAACTGCATGAGTCAGTGGAGCTTTTGCACGGCTGGATGATTCAAGCAAGGATAATCATAAAGAGAGATGAGTAGAACATGAAGAAAAAAGGATTGAATGCATATTTTTCTCATGGTAAATTAAGAGAAGGTTGTAGGAGTGGAAATTCAGACAAGGCAAATGCAATGGAATATTGTCACAACAGAACTGGCCATCTGCATCTGCTTTACTCCCTGCTCACAGGGTGGGGATGACAATATCAGCATGGCTGTCTCTGAAGGAGAAAAGAGGGTTTTTTTCTGCTAGTTTGCATTTAATTGTGTATTTTGCAAATTTTTTACACCAGCTATTCTGTTAAACTGGGTTTCATATGCAACAAACGCTAACCACATAAACAACACGTCTGTCCCAAACCCTTATTACAATTCCCACAACCACACTCAGGCTTTCTGAAACCCATTATTATAATTACAATCAAGAATCACAGGACACTGTGATTTGTGCCAGAAATACAGATACACTGAATTGGTTGTACAGGCCACAGATAGAGAGAGTGAGAGAAAGGGATGGGGAGAGAGAGATGTGGCTTCGCACTGCTTAATTCAGGCACAGTAACACCCATCCTATTTAATTTTTCCTCTTTCATTTTCCAATTTAACTTCTAGCTGCTGAAATGCAGGCTGGTATTTGCTTTGTCCTCTTTGTTCTTCTTTAGCCTCAAACCCTGGTTTTCTCCTTCTCTCCACAGCTCCAGCAGCTCCTTCCCTGGGAGAGGAGGCAGATCTGCTTCAAGGTGCAGCACTCAGCACTTCTCCAGCAGAGAGATGGAAAAAAAATCCCCTCTGGAAACTGCTGCAACAGTACTTAGCAGATGCAAAATGCAGGTAAACTCATTGGAAAAATGCAAATGCAGCGTGGATCTTCATTTTAGTAGGCTTTTGCACACAGTTCCTCTCTCCTGAAGCACTTTGCAATCAAAAGACCCTGGAGCGGACTATTTTGAGCCCTGATTCTTCATGCTAAGAGGTGATGCTGATTAGGTTGTACCAGCACAAGGCACTGACACCAATATTCTGCCAGAGGGTTTTCTCAGAGAACAGGGGGCCTGATTCTGTTCTCATATTTAGGGAGTTACATTGGGGGTGTCCAGCTGCTGTCTGGGCATTGAAACAGATTCAATCTTCTCAGGTCTGTGCTTGGAACAAGCAGCTCCTCAGGGTTGCTTTCATATTTGGAAAGATACCTACATTTAGGTGTGTGTGTGTCTATGTGTGTGCATGTGTACATTTAAATATTCTACACAAACCCCGGAATGTGCATCAAGAAGGTGATGAAACAGAGAATGCATGAATCTCTCCTGCATGAGAATGAGAGCAGAGTGCACCAAGAATGGTTCTTGCTTAAAATGCCTCACCTCTCCCTGTCTGAGGGCCACCCCAGTGCAAATCTCTCTCCTAGAACAGAAAACCTGATGCCCAGTGCATTCTTTACAGCCCAGAAATGGAGAGCAATAAAGATGAGGGCAGCTGCTGGATCAGGAATGGAGGCACCATGGATGGTCTTTACATCCCTGTTGCTCTGGTTTGCTCACAGGAGAACACTTGAGGACTCTGGTACTTAACTTGAGATAAATTGCATCTGTTTCCCAGTCCTACCAAACCAGCCAGTGTGGCAGTTATTTGTTTCCTTAAGATGATTATAGCAGATAGCTCAGCTCAGAAGCCTGGTTACACCCAGGGGTGGCTCAAAAGACACAGCAGAGGACAAAAAGTAGGACAAAGCAGCCTGAGATCCCAGGGTAGAGTAAATCACGTCAGAGTTTTACATTTCTTTCAGTCTGCAGGATACCACAGGAGTCCATTGGCTGGATGCACCTCTCAGTACCCACAGGCAGAGCTTGAAGAAGTCAGTCTGAGTTACACCAGAGGGGATTTGGCCACTTCTGTCTCATGGTCATTGCCAACTCCACTCACACACACTGAGAAAAATATTGTCCAGGGTGAAGCTGAGCCAAGATGACCACAGAGGTCATGAATCTATAAAAATTATTAACAGTTATTAGTATAATAATCCTTTTTACGACACCATAAAGTTACATGATGCCTTTCAGGATGTAGATAAACTCCATTCCCTGTGCTGAGGGGCCACATCTCCCACAAAATTCTCTGGATTGCCTGTATGCAAACCCCTGCTCTTCATCTTCACTGCCCTGGGACATCATCCATTGATCAAATCTTCTGTGGGTGGAGTCCTTGAACCTCCTCTGCACACTTCCCCCAAAAAGGCCTCAAGGGATGTGGAAAAAAACCCCATATATATTCTTTTTGGGTTTTAATAGTCTAAATGTGGAAAAAATTTGCATTTCCTTTGTCGCACCTTTGGGCTATAGCTGCTGTTCCTGCGTTCTGCAGGGAAATGTGGGGTGCAGTGGGAGGATGGAAGTGGGCTTGTTCTGGAAAAGTAGGACAGATGAAGTTTTTGCACTCGATTTTCCCATGAGGTGACTGGATGATCTGAGGGATGCTGCGAGAGTTTGGGCTTGGAATCATACTGACATTACAAAAATGATGAGATTTCCTGCACTCCCAAGTGCCAGAGACCACAGGGAGAACTGTGGGGCTGGAGTGGGAGAGGAGATCTCTCGAGGAGGACAAATAATGCTGCAGCAGAGAATACTATTTCTGCACAAACCCAAAATGCAGTTCTCAGGTTTTTCCCCACACACCTAACTGCGGGTGCCTACAGAAATAACACACTGACATTTTTTTTTCTTCTCCAGTAATAGGAGATAATGATAGATGGCCCAGAACACAGTGTTTGATTAAAAATGACTAATCAATTCATTAAAGATCAAAAATTAACCTGCCAAAAGCACTGAAGCTTTCAGAGACCCAAGGAGGTTTTTTTTTGCTGCTGGTGTGAACCTGTGTGGGGAGAAAACCTCTCCTGCTGTGCAGCCCTGGGTCAGGACTGTGTGTGACAGGCTGGTGAGAAACCCAGGCTGGAACTGCTCCCTTCTTCAGGTTGTTGTTGGGAGTGTCTTAATCCAAAATAATTGCTCGAACTTCGGCTTCTGGGAAATGAATCTCTTGTCAATTTTTGAGAGACGAATTTCCGTGTATGAAGATTTTTTGTGATTTTTTTTTTTTTTAATTGCCAACCAAAAGTTATGATTTGTGATGCAGAGAAGGAATGAGCAAAGATCTTGAATTTACCATGAAATTGTTGTTTAGGAGTTCTCAAGTCTAAAACTGCTACTTATACACTTCCAGCCTTTACTTTTTTCCCCAAAAATCACTGTCTTACTTGATTAAAAGATGCACAGCTTTGATTTGTTTCTTATCCCCTTGCCACCCACTCCCCCTAATACAAATGGTTTGAAGCAACATTACCGTAGACAGCAGATGTTACTTGTTTCAGCTAAAATAAAATAATCCAATGCCTAAAAACCCCAAAGAAAACAATCAACTCAATTTGATTGGGAATGCTGATAAAGTAAGAACAATGACCTCACTTCTGACTGATAAATACACTTATAGTCCTTGACATTGGCACATACAGATCAGAGAAATCTGAGTTCTGGTTGGTACCAAAGTGCAATAAAAGGGAGTTGCATTGACTTGAAGTTTCTACCAACAGCAGAAAAGAATAAAAAAAATCAGCACGTGGTTAATGAAGATGAATAGATGCAGGGAAAATGGAATTTTCGTGTTTCCAGGGGATTTAAAACAACAGTGAGTAAAATCTTCCTAATAACATAATTAAAAAAAATAGCATGTGGATGTGAAATTAATCTGGGCTGCCACTGCATTGATTTCAGCTGGCTTCAGGCTGAGGATTTTCTTCAGAGAGGAGTGAAGACCATGGACAGGACAAAGTGACCCTGAAAAATCTGTGTTTGCTTTGGCATGGGGTGAAAGCAGCATCCCTCTGTAAGCTCTGCTCCCACATCCAGGCATGGATGGACATCCTGCAGTGGGACACCAGGGAACACCAAGTTCTGGGGGTCCAAGGGACTCCCTGGAGTGCAGGACATCAATAAGATGTTGGAGCAGCCCTGATCATGGCTCTCCCGGATTATGGAAATCTCCTGTACAGAGGGATCTCTACATCCTCCACTTTGTGTTTTGTGCTTTCTCCAAGGTTGTGTCTGTGACAGTAGGAAAGAGGAGCTGAAGGAACATGGAGACAGCCATGGACATGGTGTCATCCTAGAATTGTGCATATGTAGGCTTGTAGAAATGCAGGATACAGCACTTTGTGCCCTGCCCCAAGCCTGCAACTCCTTTGCTGTGCAAACATGAGGGAATCACCTCAATTCATCTTCTCTAGCTATAAAATTGGGAAGGAGACACTCACCTTCACTTTTCAACATCTGTGGACTAAAAAACTTGTGTGGGTGACCTGTTTTACACCACAACGACGCAGACTCTGAGATTCAGAAGGCTGAAAATGACTCCTTTATTTTTGGGATGTGTCTCCCTTTTATACTATTTTACACAGACCAATTTGATTGGTGACACAAAGGCAAAACCTCTTCAATCACATTGGTCAGACCAGAGGGACACCAAGAAGAAGTCCCTCCTAGGGAAAGGAATGAATAACAAAGTTATAGTTACAAAAACATTTCTCCTGTTTACAGAAAATTCCCTGGGAAAAGAATTTCAGAAAACCAAAACACCTCAGGCGTGGAACCACGGCTACGTGTGGGTTATTTTACCAGCAGGACAATTTCAGTTCTACAGAGAAGTGAAGCCATTCTGTTGATCAAAAAGAGAGAGCAGTGTCCCTGCTCCAGGCCTTGCGGCAAAAATTTGGGAACCGACTCTCTGGCTGCCGTGGGGCTGCACGAACACAACTCCTGAGCTCAGCAGCATGAGGTGTGAGGGGAGGGAGCTGGAGAATGCAGTTTTGGCCGTGGTTTGCTCCAGTTTGTGGCAGCAGCGGGCTCTCTGAAGCGCCTCTCCATCTTCCTGAGGGATTGGCTCAGCGCAGGCAGTGCTCGCTGTAGCCTGACACAGCAGTCACATAAGGTCAAGCTCACAAGATAAACGGCCCAGTGTGTGTGTGTGGGGCTCAGCTTCCCCAGCGTTATGGCACAGGAACCACTCTTCCATTACGTGGAGATCTATAAGGAATCGCTGCCATTAACGGACTCCATTAAAAGCAATACATGTGGGAAAAATTGCACTTTGATTTAGCTTCGCAATGTGGAGATATTGGCAAGATAATCACATAAAAGTGACACCTTTTATAGCCTAGCTCTTTGATTTTATGTCAGTGAGTTTCAATTTCTCACATTTTTATGTTCATATATAGGTCCTTGTTCTAATGTATGCATTAGCTGGCGTAAAGGTTAAATAGATTGTTTTAGCATTTTGGGATACACATTGTGGATATGCACAAATCTTCAGTGAGCTGGGTGAATTATTTTGGGTAGGCAGGAACTGTGAGAAGGGAGCAGGGATTATTCCTTTGACTTAGTCCCATCTGGAAAAGAAAAAAAAAAAGGGGGAACAATGAGAAAAAAAAGTATTCTATATATGTAATTTGATTTGAAAAACAGATCCGCAGGCTTCCCAAGAACTGTCAGAAGGAACAGATGGTGTGGGTCACCCTGCTCCATGAAATGCTCCGAATCTGAATATTTATTTTTAAACGCAGAAAAATATCTATTCCTCGTGAGGCAGATTGTGATCTCCCTTACATCAGCAAAACTGTCTGGAGCTGGGATTGGCACTGGATTGATGCTGGAGTCACAGGGGGCTGCTGAAGCTGAGACCATAACCTGCCCCCCATGGAGAAAGTCAGCTTCAAGGTCTGGTTCCATGGTTAAGCAGCTGAGACTAAACTCCTGTCTTGTTCCAGTGATTGCACAACCAGAATATTCTTGATGCAAAAAATCCTAGTGGTGGAGGTACTCAGTGTAGGTGCTGAGTCTCCTGTAGGAACTACAGGTAAGTTGGGAATGATGTCATTGGTGTGACTTTTAAAACAATTACAGGTAAATCAGGAACGATGTCATTAGTGTGACTTTTGAAAGCATTTCACACTTGCCCATGGTGTGAGGCAGGACAGGAGTTTGCTCCAACCATTCCTTATCATCACATTTAGCCTGGGCCAAGCACACACCTCGGGGAAGTCATATTTCAACAGCCCTTAAACCATCCTGGTACATTTAATCTCTCAATTTATCTTTCCTCTCTCTATCCTCAATCTCTGTGCTGCAAACCCTTCTCCCCATGTCCCTGCTACTTTACTAAGGAGTCTTTGAAAGTCTAGTGTTACAAGTGTGTGTTCTAACAGGTAATATATTTCTCTCTCTCTTGTTGGTTTTTTTTTTCCCTTTTTAGTTATTTCTGAAAGTCTTTTGCCTTTATCAGTCCCTGAATCTGGATAGATTACTCTTCAACTCATGAAGGGAATTCAAGTTGTCTCTTTAAATCTCCCTCTACCCCCCTACTTCACATACTCCCAACACCTCTTTGTCTTTCCATTTCACCTCATTTAAATATTCAGCCCTATTTCAAGGCTTAATAATGATGAATAAGATTAAGATTAGGATTTAATAAGAATGTTAAGGAAAGATTTGTCATTCCAATGGCTGTAGGTCCTGGCTGAAATTGAACTGGCATCTGGCCTCTGGGCATGCGCCAAGCGGAGACCTTGGCTGGCTCCAATTATGGATTTCTCCAGAAGAGCAGGAAAGGTTTTCTTCACTCAGCTCTGGCATATAGGGATGACTTACTCCTGGCTAATTGTTTTGTCCCAATCCACTTCCTGCAGTAAAGGCTGTTTGACTCAAGGGCTGGAAAGCCTGGGAACTCCACGTCGATTGAGGCCTTTTTAGGTACTAGGCCTTAGCTGTCTTCAGTGCATTTCACATCCAGGTAAGACTCAGGGAGCCGAATCAGTGCATTTCCTGGGTCTGAATTCCCATCCTGGAACTGAGATGAATTGCAGTGACAAAGCCTAAATCCATGCCTAAGTCTCAGACTAAATTTCAACAAGACTGAGTTGAGCTTGGCCTCCATGGAGGTGCAGCTGTCAGATCAAAGCTCAAGGAGGAAACGTGTGCTGGGCACTCTAAAATCCATTATTGCTTTACAGACATCTACTAGTGCCATTAGCAGCGTGCAGGATGAGCTGAGTATCTCCTCTGGGAGCTGCATATGGGGAGCTGAGCAAAACCCCCCAGACCTGCAAATCCAGGAGAAGCTCAGCGTTGAAGGAGAGAGTGCTGAGAGCTAAGAACACACAGTGTGATGTGCCTGCATGCCAGCGTGGAGAGTGCTATTGAGGGGATGGGAGGATGCCAGAATTTCTTGGAGAAGCTGCTTCCAAGCTGAGCTAATCTTCTGTCACTTGGTGCCCTTAATGGGAGAGTCAGGCTGCAGGAAGTCATTTGATCTAAAATACGTGTTGAATGGGCTGAACACAGCAAACCTCACGTTTGAGATGTACCCCATATTCACCAAACCTCTCTGCAGCCCCTAGTGCCTCTTTTTTTTCTCCAAGAGAGACGCCTTGGGCTGTGCCAGGCTCAGCACTGCATTAAGCTCCTGAGGCAGGTTGAACACTTGTAAAAACCCCGTTGATGTCCGTCATGCTTGGGCTGAAGATGTCGAACCAGAAACGTTGGCTCAAACTGCTTTGACAAGGGCTTGCTGGAGTGGCTGAAACCTTGTGCACACATGGCCCAAAGAGGCTTAAGGCTTCTCAAGATTTAGGGACAGATTCCCAGAGCAGGGAAAGCACTGAAGCTCTTCTAAAATCAGGGGGTTTGTGCTGCTTTACTCCAGGAGAGGGTGGGCCTTGGGGGTGCTCTCGCTGCTTAAATTGCTCTGCAGTTTTAGAGAGTTTACAGTAAGCCTCTTAAACTGCTCTAAGGACTTACAGTATCTTAAGCCTCTTAAATTATATTTTAAAAAAAGTACGGTATTTTTGGCAGAATCTACCGTTTGGAAGGATTCAAGGTTAGGAGAAATCAAACTTGGCTTTCTTGATGGATTTTATTGAGAATTAAATACATTTGATGAAATATGGTTTTAATAATTGAAAAATTATAAACTGAAATAATTATTTTGCCAGTCTACATTAATGGAATTGCTTGTGAACATACATTAAAATATTCAAACTGGCAGAAAATGCCATAATTTTTAAACTCACAATTTCCTGGTGTAGGTGTTATTAATTTTTCAACCACTCATGCAATTTTCTTCAAGCTTGACTTAATTTTTATGTCACAGTTACCTCTACAAAATAAGACAGTTTGGCAAGTCCACCCCAGCCTACTTTTAAGAAATCAAAATGTGAAATGTCTGATGAGAATATAAGAGAATTTTTTTTTCCCAAATAAGTCAAAGAAAGATCTTCTGGTATTCCTGAAAATTAAATAACAAAAAAAGTACCCCAAAGCTCTTAGGGTGAGACTAAATTTAACAGATTTTTTTCATCCACAATTGAAAGGAGAGCTTAAAAGAAAAGAAATTGTAAAGTTAATGTGACTACAGAGGTGGTGACAGGCCTTTCCCATCAAACTCATTAACTCTCGGGTTTGGTTTCTCACCCGAGATTCAGGCTGTTAAAAGTCCTGGGCCCTCTAAAAGCCCT